>CAJVRN010000027.1:335000-365000 GCA_911728415.1 Lagocephalus sceleratus
TGGTTAATCTGGTTTATCTGGTTTATATCTGGTTAATCTGGTTAATCTGGTTTATATCTGGTTTATATCTGGTTAATCTGGTTTATATCTGGTTTATATCTGGTTTATATCTGGTTAATCTGATTTATATCTGGTTAATCTGGTTTATATCTGGTTAATCTGGTAATCTGGTTTATATCTGGTTTATATCTGGTTAATCTGGTTTATATCTGGTTTATATCTGGTTAATCTGGTTTATATCTGGTTTATATCTGGTTAATCTGGTTTATATCTGGTTTATATCTGGTTAATCTGGTTTATATCTGGTTTATATCTGGTTAATCTGGTTTATATCTGGTTAATCTGGTTTATATCTGGTTTATATCTGGTTAATCTGGTTTATATCTGGTTTTTATCTGGTTAATCTGGTTTATCTGGTTTATATCTGGTTAATCTGGTTTAGTGTTCTGAGGTCCAGAACGGCTCCTCTAAATGAGGATGAGGAGGAGCGAGCCTCAACCCGAGGTGATGGTCCTGGTTCCAGTCCTGGGGGTTCTGGAGTCCGGTGGTCCTGGAGGACCAGCGACACCGTAAAGCGTGAGGCGGTCGTATGTGGTCGTCAGAGCGGCGACGTCAGACGAGCAAAGCCTCGAGCTTCATCACGATGCTGCGTTCAAGTGAAATAGGAAACCCTGTTTTCACGATGACCCCAGCGGCTGCTGTGGCGGTCTGGGGGGAAAGTCGGCGGGCGTGGTCCTGCGTCCACAGGTCACATGACCCACCTTGAGAGCTCCCAAGGTGGACCCCCCCCACATGATCTGTCCTTAAAGATGGAGCTTCACGAGGCAGCAGTGCTGCACCTGTGGGTGGGGTCACCTGGGTCACCTGTGGGTGGGGTCACCTGGGTCACCTGTGGGTGGGGTCACCTGTGGGTGGGGTCACCTGTGGGTGGGGTCACCTGGGTCACCTGTGGGTGGGGTCACCTGGGTCACCTGGGTCACCTGTGGGTGGGGTCACCTGGGTCACCTGTGGGTGGGGTCACCTGTGGGTGGGGTCACCTGGGTCACCTGTGGGTGGGGTCACCTGGGTCACCTGTGGATGGGGTCACCTGGGTCACCTGTGGGTGGGGTCACCTGGGTCACCTGTGGATGGGGTCACCTGTGGGTGGGGTCACCTGGGTCACCTATGGGTGGGGTCACCTGGGTCACCTGTGGGTGGGGTCACCTGGGTCACCTGTGGATGGGGTCACCTGTACAGGCACAGAGCAGGTGTGTGTTAAAACGTTCCTCTCTCATTCTGATCACTCCTCCCCCAAGAGACACGTGAAGGTCGGGCTCTGATCTCCATCAACAGAGCTCAGCAGTTTTCTGTAAGTGTGTGTGTGTGTGTGTGTGTGTATGTGTGAGAATGTGTGTGTGTGTGAGTGTGTGTGTGTATGTGTGAGAATGTGTGTGTGCATGTCTGTGAGTGTGTGTGAGAGTGTGTGAGTGTGTGTGTGTGAGAGAGTGTGTGTGTGTGTGTGTGAGAGAGAGTGTGTGTGTGTGTGTGTGAGAGAGAGTGTGTGTGTGTGTGTGAGAGAGAGTGTGTGTGTGTGTGTGAGAGAGAGTGTGTGTGTGTGAGAGGCAGGTGCTGATTGTTTGTGGCAGACTAAAGGTGTGTGTAATGATGTCACCAGAGGCATCTGTCAAAGGCAGCTTCACTCGCCACACCAGTCTGCCCGCCCCCCCCCATACCTGCAGCTCTCACCTGATTGGTGCTCCAGGTGATCCCTGATTGGCTGACAGGTGAACAGAGAGAACAGAGAACGACAGGAAGAGAGAGAGAACGATGGTAGGAGAGAGAGTCCACCAGCAAGGAACTGACAACAGAGCTGTAAGTGTGTGTGAGTGTGTGTGAGTGTGTGTGTGAGTGTGTGTGTGTGTGTGAGTGTGTGTGAGTGTGTGTGAGAGAGTGTGTGTGTGTGAGAGTGTGTGTATGAGTGTGTGTCTGTGTGTGACTGTGTGTGTGTGAGCATGCGTGTGTGTGTATGAGTGTGTGTGTATGAGTGTTTGTGTGTGTGAGAGAGTGTGTGTGTGTGAGTGTGTAGGAGTGTGTGTGTCTGTGTGTGACTGTGTGTGTGAGTGTGTGAGTGTGTGTGAGTGTTTGTGTGAGTGTTTGTGTGTGTGAGTGTGTGTGTGTATGAGTGTTTGTGTGTGTGTGAGTGTTTGTGTGTGTGAGTGTGTGTATGAGTGTGTGTGACTGTGTGTGTGTGTGTGAGTGTGTGTGTATGAGTGTTTGTGTGTGTGAGTGTTTGTGTGTGTGAGTGTGTGTATGAGTGTGTGTGACTGTGTGTGTGTGTGTGAGTGTGTGTGTATGAGTGTTCGTGTGTGTGACTGTGTGTGTATGAGTGTTTGTGTGTGTGTGTGTGAGTGTGTGTGTGTATGAGTGTTTGTTTGAGTGTGTGTGTGTATGAGTGTTTGTGTGTGTGAGTGTGTGTATGAGTGTGTGTGTGAGTGTTTGTGTTCTGAGACTGGTCCCCCATGTGGGTCCTCAGTCCATTCCAGGTTCTAAAGTTGGGGGTAGTCTTGGTTCAAGGTCAGGTTCAGGGTCAGAGGTCACAGGGGGAGTGTCTCTGGCGGTCCTCACAAAGGTAGAAGAGCGTGTGTGTGTGTGTGTCACACCTGTGGCTGCTCTTCTGGAGGAATGCTGGTTTATTCCCAGTTTGTTCCCAGTTAAACTTGCTTCAACACTTCTGGGTGAGTGTTGGCAGTGATGTTACCCTGGGTGTTGAGGAGGTCCTGGGGGGCTCCCCTGGGGGCGGGGCTCCCTGGGGGCGGGGCTCCCCTGGGGGCGGGGCTCCCTGGGGGCGGGGCTCCCTCTGGACCGTGAGGCGGTCCACCGACGTTGGTCATCTTCACCCGTCAGACGTGTTGGTGGTGGAGCATCGACCTCCTGGTCTGATGTGGTGATGCAGAAGGTCTGTGGAGAGAAGAGGGACCTGAACATCTGAACATGCTCCTCTTCCTCATCTTCCTCCTCCTCTTCCTCCTCTTCCTCCTCCTCTCCTCATCTTCCTCCTCCTCTCTCTCTTCCTCCTCCTCTTCTCATCTTCCTCCTCCTCTCTCTCTTCCTCCTCCTCTTCTCATCTTCCTCCTCCTCTCTCTCTTCCTCCTCCTCTCCTCTCTCTCTTCCTCCTCCTCTCCTCATCTTCCTCCTCCTCTCTCTCTTCCTCCTCCTCTTCTCATCTTCCTCCTCCTCTCCTTATCCTCCTCTTCCTACTCCTCCTCCTCTCTCTCTTCCTCCTCTCCTCATCTTCCTCCTCCTCTCTCTCTTCCTCCTCCTCTTCTCATCTTCCTCCTCCTCTCCTTATCCTCCTCTTCCTCCTCCTCTCCTCTCTCTCTTCCTCCTCCTCATCTTCTTCCTCCTCCTCTCCTCATCTTCCTCCTCTTCCTCCTCCTCTCCTCTCTCTCCTCCTCCTCATCTTCCTCCTCTCCTCTCTCTCTTCCTCCTCCTCATCTTCTTCCTCCTCCTCTCCTCATCTTCCTCCTCTTCCTCCTCCTCTCCTCTCTCTCCTCCTCCTCATCTTCCTCCTCCTCTCCTCTCTCTCTTCCTCCTCCTCTCCTCTTCTTCCTCCTCCTCTCCTCTCTCTCTTCCTCCTCCTCATCTTCTTCCTCCTCCTCTCCTCATCTTCCTCCTCTTCCTCCTCCTCTCCTCTCCTCTCTCTCCTCCTCCTCTCCTCCTCTTCTTCCTCCTCCTCCTGTTCTTCCCTCCTCTTCTCTTCTTCTCTCTCTCTTCCCCTGACACTGGTCTGTCTGTTTGTTGTCTTTGTTCCTAAATTCAACGTTATCAGGAGAATGAACGAGTCCTTGTTTGTGGATCCACTTTGATCCCTTCATGTTTGATTTGTGTTCTTAAAGGTGTGAGAGGGAAAAGCCCTTAAACCAGCTGCACCAGCACGTGAGCGCGTTTGGGACCGCAAATATTCATCACTTATACAGAAACACGTGTTGTAGAGGGAGCGGTGCGTTCAGGTGACCAGGTGGGAGGAGTGTGGTGCGTTCAGGTGACCAGGTGGGAGGTGTGCGGTGCGTTCAGGTGACCAGGTGGGAGGCGTGCGGTGCGTTCAGGTGACCAGGTGGGAGGCGTGCGGTGGGTTCACCGTGTAAGCTGAGAGTAATTACCTTTCAGAGGCACCTCAGCCTCGTTCTGCTGCGTCATCGTGGTGTGTTAGTCGTGTCGTGTCACCACGTGAACAAAGATCGATGGCCGGTCGCCTCCAGAAATCCAGAAGAACACGTTCGCCCACTGCCAGCGAAAGTGTGCCAGGTCATTAACATTCCCCTGAGAGCGTTTAGTGTCTCCTGGCCCAGAGTCAGCGCCGCCCAAGGTGTTTGACGGCTTCACTTTCTGGAGCACAACAGTCGTGGACACCCCGTCTGGGCTCAGAGCGGAGGCCGCTGTCGCGCTTCCAGTGTGTGAGACGATGTGAGATAAGGGCTTTTATAAGGGCTTTTATAAGGGCTTTTATAAGGGCTTTTTTAGGGCTTTTTAAGGGCTTTTAGAAGGCCTTTAATAAGGGCTTTTTAAGGGCTTTTAGAAGGGCTTTTATAAGGCCTTTAATAAAGGCTTTTTAAGGGCTTTTATAAGGGTTTTTAAGGGCTTTTTTAAGGGCTTTTTTAAGGGTTTTTTAAGGGCTTTGTCATGACCTCTGTGTTGTGGTTCTGAGGTCATAAAGGGAGGTAAGCGATGGCAGCCCTGTCCCACCTGTCCCCCTGTCCTCTATCCAGCCTGTCCCACCTGTCCCCACTGACCCCCCTGTCCCCATGCCTGTCCCCCTGTCTTCTATCCCACCTGTCCCCCTGTCCCTCCAGTCCTCTGTCCCCCTTGTCCTCTGTCCCCCGGTCCCTCCAGTCCTCTGTCCCCCTTGTCCTCTGTCCCCCTGTCCCACCTGTCCTCCATCCCTCTCACCCCCTCTTTGTGCCCTCTTTCTCCTCCCTCTGACTCTTTTGTTGCTTCTTGACGTAATCAAGCTGAATGAATGTTTGAGCTCAGGAAAAGCAGATACGGGGCGAAGGCCCGCCGGACCGTTTCCCCGGTAACACGTCTGTCTGCAGGGCGACGCGCCCAGGACCGACAGACCGGACCCATCTGTCAGCGGTGACGTCGCTCACCCCCGAACATCCAGTCATTCATTTTTTTGCGGTTGACGGGAGACAAACAACAACCCCCCACACACACACACACACACTCACACACTCACACACACACACACACACACACACTCACACTCACACACACACTCACACACACACTCACACTCACACACACACTCTCACACACACACTCACACACACACTCACTCACACTCACACACACACACACACACACACACACACTCACACACACACACACTCACACACACTCACACACACACACACTCACACACACTCACACACACACACACTCACACACACTCTCACACACACACTCACACACACACTCACACACACGCACACATCCAGGGCTGTCGTCAGCACAAACCTCCGCTGTACCACCTCAGGCAGCAACATCCTGCCGGAGGTGGTACAGTCAAGTCTGAGGAATGACACCAGTCCAACCACCGTTTGTCCTGGTGTCCTGGTTCTGACCTGACACACACACACACACACACACACACACACACACACACACAGCTTGGATATGTTTGTCCTCTTGTTGGTTTGGTTCTGGTTTACCAACTAGGTTGGTAGTTAGATTTCTCATGAAGGCTGTGAACACTCACCGTCACCTTAGTGAGTCACAGTAGTGTGACAGGTGTGTGTGTGTGTGTGTGTGTGAGTGTGTGTGTGTTTGTGTGTGTATGTGTGTGTGTGTGTGTGTGTGTGTGTGATAAAATGGAATGTGACAATACTGTCTCTCCCACTGAAATGATTCCAGGGTGTTGTGGCTGCTGCCTCACATTCTCACATTCTTTCAACAAGTTCAACAGGTTTCTTGTTAATGGGCCTTTATCTG
Source organism: Lagocephalus sceleratus (assembly GCA_911728415.1). Taxonomy (NCBI): domain Eukaryota; kingdom Metazoa; phylum Chordata; class Actinopteri; order Tetraodontiformes; family Tetraodontidae; genus Lagocephalus; species Lagocephalus sceleratus. The sequence goes on from CAJVRN010000027.1 coordinate 340,974, forward strand.
TGTGTGTGTATGTATGTGTGTGTGTGTATGTATGTGTGTGTGTGTGTATGTGTGTGTGTGTGTGTTGTACTTGGTACCTATTGAGAACCAAAAACACCCTCTAGTAGAAGTGAGGCTGTTTTGGCTGGTCCTCCAGACATGGTTCTAAGGTTGGGGGGGTTAGTCACAGAGATACAGCAGAGTACGAGGGTGTGTGTGTGTGTGTGTGTGTGTGTGTGTGTGTGTGTGTGTGTGTGTGTGTGTGTGTGTGTGTGGGAGAGAGAGACTTGAATTTGAAGCTCTTGTAATTTGATTAAAAGTGATTTGTGTGTCATCAGGCTACTTTTGTTATGAGCACTAAACACATTTAACTGTCCTCCTGAAGGACAATCAGAGATGTCTGATGTTCCTTTGATTGTTGTTAGTGTTGTTGTTGTTGTTGTTGTTGTTGCTACTTACTCACACTTTCACACACCTCAAGTGTGTTAAATCTTCCCATCCATGGAACGTATATAAACAGCAGATTTTCAGTTTCCTTGTGGGGACAAGGGTTTGAGGTCAACGGGACAGTGTGATGGTGGCAGACTGGTGACGTCTCCATGGCAATGAGCAGAAGGTCCTGTGGACTGTTGAGGAAGAGGTGTTCAGCATTTGTTCCTCACATGGGTGCAGAGTAATTCACACAAAATGAAAGAACACGTCATGAATGTGCTCAAGGCCAGTTCAGCTCCAGTCATGTGTAACCTTTAGAACCCCGACCGTGGAGGTGTACGTTGTCATGGTGACTGGGAAATCAGTGATGTCATCATCTAATATTATTGCTTCATACAAGAGCATCTGGACCAAACGGCCCATGTGTCCAGTAGACAGGAGACAGAGCTGTCCTCCTCAGACCTGATGAGGTCATCACGCTATCACAGCCAGAGATCTCTCGTCACGTCCTGATCTCTGTTGATCTTCGTGATCTCAGATCTGATCCTGGATTTAAGGGATCAAGCCCTCAGAGGTGTAACTGATGGAGCCGGTGAGGTCACTGGAGGGCCGTGGCCTGGTTCTGGACCGACGGTACAGCTCTCTTAACGGCAGGTTCACCTCCTTCCCCCCTCACGGCGGCTGGTTGTTGTTTGTAGGCGTAACAGCGGGCGCTTCCTGACCTCTGCACAGAGTTCATGAAATGAAACATAAATAAGCAGCAGAAGAAAGCTGGGACGTTGTTCCTGACTCAGCAGCTTCGGTCCACCAGCAGAGGGACAGACGTGGTCCAGACGTGGTCCAGACCCTCGCACACGCCCCAGCCTCACCTTTGTCTCACTTTCCAGGGAACTTGACCCCGGATTCGTTGAGGAGTTTGGTACGTCATGTTCCTCGGCTCCCGCTCCTCCTCCTCCTCCCTCTCCTCCTCTGGAAGCTCAACAACAGCCCTCCCCAGTGTCCTCCCACCAGAGCAGACCAGCACCAGCAGCGGGAGGAGTCCAGCTACGCATCAGGAGCAGGTAGAGACCGTCACCTTCACCGGGCTGGAGCACCCTGAGGTCCACCTGGGGGGCCCCACACACTCTGACCGGGCCCCCCAGGGCGGACGGAAATGGGTTAGGTGCTAATAAAGGGTTGTTGTAGCCTTCAGGCCAGGCTGGTGGGGCGACCCTCTGTCGTGAGTCCAGGTCTGAAGGTGTTCGGGTCCAGACCCACGCTCACCTGACCGCTCCTGCAGCCAGATCAGACGTGGGTCGGCTCTCCTGAGCGGCTCAGAACTTCAACCCCCAAAGTTGTTGTGCTCTTGTTCTGGTGATACACCCTCAGACGCTTTCACACCGGCGATCGCTATAAGTCACAGGCGTAGGAGTCCGGTCCTCAAGGGCCTGGATCCGGCCGGGTTTTCCGATCTACCAGGTGGACATCTGCTTGTGCTTCACCAGAACCTGGTAGATCAGAAAACCCGGCCGGATCCAGGCCCTTGAGGACCGGACTCCAGAGTCACCGAGTCAGCAGGGGGCAGCCTCGGTGTCCTCACAGGGGACGTGAGGCCCGGACGGTTGCATCCTGTCTTGTGTAACAGCCCGTCCCACCACACTGGGGGGTGGACGGTCGGACGCAGGTCCGGAGAGGGGCGGATGTGGGGGCTGGGCCAGGTTCTCTGTTGTCGGCCCAAGAGGTCGTCACCCCTGAGCTGGCAGGATGTCCTGCCTGTGCACGTGCACACGCGTGCACGCGTGGGCCGACAGCAGCTCACGACTCCTGTGGTCGCAGAGACGATGTAGGGACGGACCTGTCCACTAGTTGAGGACAGACGTCACCCTGATGGACGAGGTCCTCAGCTGATCAGTCACACCTCCACCAGGCAGGACATCCAGGCTGATGACCTTCACCCCCATCTCTGTCTCTATCACACACACACACACACACACACACACACACACACAATGTTTTGTGCGTATAAATGTCGTAACCAGTCTATAAATATGAACACTCAGCTACAGCTAGATCCTTCCTAATATGGAGGTCACACAGGTCCCTGTTGTGTGTGTGTGTGTGTGTGTGTGTGTGTGTGTGTGTGTGTGTGTGTGTGTGTGTGGTTATCACCAGCTCAGGGTGGTGCTGCTGTAGCACACACACACACACACACACACACACACACACACACACACACACAAACTTCTTCATCTTGATTACTTGTGTCGTGTTTCTGTTTCTTCAAAGACCATCTGTGGCTCCACTTCAGCACATGAGAGTCTTATTATAATCCAGATTACAGCTCACCTATCAATTGATTATAATCCAGATTACAGGTCACCTATCAATTGATTATAATCCAGATTAGGGTCATCATTCATGGTGAACACATCCCCACAGTAAAGGGAAGGCGGTTATTAAAATACCCAGTTGTCCTCTGAGTCTGATAAACAAGCAGAAAGATTATTTTGTGCCGCGGGTCGTCGGGGGGTTGGAGCAGGAAGTGGGCTATCAGGGCCCCAGGAGGCTGGGTGTTGATCCAGAGAGGACAGTCGGGCCGGTGTGGGGGCTCACAGGCTCTTATCTCGTCCTCCTCCGTCCATCCCTCCTCTCATTCCTCGCTCTCATGCCCGTCTCCCTCTCCTCTCTCAGACCTTTATTTCGCTGAATCGCTACATTTTTGTTAAACGCCGTCATCCAGAAACACGCCGGCGGGCTCACAGCACATTCCTCCGGAGGGTTGAGCCTCTGCAGGGTCCTCAGCCACCACCAGGTCACGGGTTCAGTCCCCCTGTGACGGCTGGGGTGGACAGGAGGAGGGTTTGAGGACAAGAGACAGAAATAGTAGTTCAGGAAGAGGGCTCAACCAGGTTTAACCAGTCCTAACCAGTCCCAGTCAGTCTTAACCAGTCCTAACCAGTCCCAGTCAGTCTTAACCAGTCCTAACCAGTCCCAGTCAGTCTTAACCAGTCTGAACCAGTCTGTCAGTCTTAACCAGTCCTAACCAGTCCCAGTCAGTCCTAACCAGTCCTAACCAGTCCCAGTCAGTCCTAACCAGTCCTAACCAGTCTCAGTCAGTCCTAACCAGTCCTAACCAGTCTCAGTCAGTCCTAACCAGTCCTAACCAGTCTCAGTCAGTCCTAACCAGTCCTACCCAGTCTCAGCTGTGCTCACACCATCACTAACCTCTCCTTGATCAACCCGTTCCCCTGCTGGTTCAGACAGGTGGTTGCTGGTTCAAACCCTGGTCAGGTCTTTCTGGGTCAGACAGAGGTCCTCTTATGTTTGATGGTTCTGGGTCCACGGGCCTGCCGGGCCACAGGAAGGGTTAACGGGTGATCTCCTGTTAACCAGGGCTGTGGCAAGTTGATGTTGACGTGGGCGTTGATGGAGGACGACTGCGGCTGCTCCACACATCTGTCACAGATGTTGAACCACATCAGAGTACTTCAGCTGACGTTGGTTCACAGCTGTACACGGACACGTTTAATAATGGTTAACTAGTATTTAACATTGTGTTTAATAAATACAGTTATAGATGAGTTATAAATGAGTTATAGAATAGTTATAAATGAGTTATAGATGAGTTATAGATGAGTTATAGATGAGTTATAAATGAGTTAAATGAGTTAGAAATGAGTTATAGATGAGTTATAAATGAGTTATAGATGAGTTAGAAATGAGTTAGAAATGAGTTATAGATGAGTTATAGATGAGTTATAGATGAGTTATAAATTAGTTATAAATGAGTTATAAATGAGTTATAGATGAGTTATAGATGAGGTAGAAATGAGTTATAGATGAGTTATAGATGAGTTATAGATGAGTTATAAATGAATTATAGATGAGTTATAGATGAGTTATAAATGAGTTATAAATGAGTCATAGATGAATATTGAGTCTAAATTGGTGATGCGTTCATGTGAAACAGACAAAGCTCTGTCCTCAGAGGTAGAGAGAGAGATTATTAATCCCAGACTGGGAAACTCATATGGGCAACATTAAACACACACACACACACACACACACACACACACACACACACACACACACACACTGTACAGTAAGAAAGTATAAATAGAGAATGTAAAAATATGCACTAAATCTGTAGACAGTAAAATATGAACAACTGTCAAAGGGCAGTGAGTCATGAACTGGAACAGAAGAGTGTTTGGACACCAGTTTACAGACCAGTTCACAGACCAGTTTACAGACCAGTTCACAGACCAGTTCACACACCAGTTCACAGACCAGTTTACAGACCAGTTCACAGACCAGTCAAAAGTGATTTTCACCAGGGGGGGGCACTCTGGTGTACAGGGATGTGGACTAGAGGGACCTTTGTGCTGTCTGTCCCCTTTAAGAAGATCTGAGAACCTTCCTGAAGGATCTGAGCTTCCTCAGGAGACACTGGAGACAGGACAGGGTCCAGTCCAGGAACTGGGAGGACTCCTCTTCCTCCTCCTCTTGTGATCCCCCCATCATCTGATCACCTATCTTTTAAAACCAGAATTTCATGTCAGTGACACATTCAGGACAGGACGAGCATTTTTGTCCCTTTTTTAGTGTCTTCTTCACTTTGATGATTCAGATGAAGCCGTACGGCTGCACGTGTCTGATGGTACTTAAACACACTTAAATTAAACCACATTTAAACACACTTAAACACACTAAACTGCAGTGGAACAGACTCTGGAGGTCTTTCAGGTCCACAAAGCCGTCACTGTCCCGTCCCACCGGTTCATTCTCGATAAACCGTCTTTTGAACCCTGGAGGTCTTCGTGAAGGTTCATGTGACCCAACTTCTCCTGACGTCGCTCTTCCACTGGGAGAAAACTGGATTCCCTTTTTGGGACAAACGGAGGCTGTTTCATGTCTTTAGCTTCAGACTTGCTCCGTGTGAGCGAGGGCTGCCCCCCCCCACGCTGTTGTTGTGGACCCCCCCCCCCCGGACCGACCTCACACTCAATAATCGCTGTTGTTCAGCGCAGCAGCACATGCTGCATCATGAGACGCGTCTCTCCCCGCAGCCACTAAATCTATTTCAGCTGCTCCGGCAGGACCCGCGTCCTCTCCCGACGCTTATCTGTCCCTGATAACGTGGACGTCTGTCCTGATCAAAGGTGGACGTCTGTCCTGATCAAAGCGTCCACAGGTCCCCTCTCATCTCAACATCTCCCTGATCTGTCCACATCTCAGCCCCCGCTCAGCTGCGTGGTGTCCTCTAAACGTCTCTTATCTCCCTCCATCGTCCCTCCCTCTTTCCCTCAGTCTTCATGCTGTCTGGCCCCAGACGCTCACACACACACACACACACTCACACACACACGCCCCACATCAACACTGCGTCCGAGCCGGGCTCAGGATGTTTACTTCATGCTTTTATCGTTCTGTTGCCTAATGACACTTAATTGCTTAATTTGTGTAACGAGCTCAGGAGCTGGGGACGAGGCAGCGCGGGACTTTTGTCCAAACGAGGACCTGCTCGGGACGTGAAGGGTAGAGGCGAGGCTCTCTCGGGCTGTGGTCAGGCTTCACCTCGGGAGAGAAGACGGACTTTTGAGTTTTGAGAAGAATCTGAGTCGAGGTTGGACGAGGGGGGGACGGAGGGGGGACGGTCGTGGTCCAGACAGGCTTGAGAGTCCATCGGAAGAGTTTCTGAAGGAGGTTTTCACCGGAGACTCAGGGCAGAAGCTGTGGAGGACGAGGGAACCAGCAGGAGAACCTTCTGGAGAATGGACATTTGTGAGGCTTCCTAAGGGCAGAAGAGACGCGAGGAGCAGCAGAGGAAGCCCCGAGCCAGGAGGAACCATGGACCTCCTGGAGGCGTTCTACCGCAGGAGGCTCCGCAAGAAGCAGAAGAAGCCGGAGCTGGGCCGGTCGGAGGGCGCGCTGTGCCGGTCCCCGTCAGAGGCCAGCGTCAACAGCCTGGCCACCGGCCTCATCTCCAAGGTGCTCAGGTTCACGTCCAGGTAACTGCTGAGGGGCCGGAGCAGGCTGGTAGGGAGGAGCAGGGGGGACCACTGGGGCCACTGCTTGAGCCTCATCCTGTCCAACACCAGCCCCCTAACAGGGCCTTCGGCGTGGTTTGAGGGGTCAGACGTTTGTTTCACTGCTAAAGACGTTAACTGTGTGAGTGAGGAAGAAGAGCCGACCTCCTCCAGTCAGGGCTCAAGGTTCAGGTGTGGCTCGTCATCAGAGGTAAAAGAGGGAAACAACAGTGAGATGTTCCTGATCTGATCTGGACTCTCTCTGTGGGGGGAGAGTCACGCAGACGGGGCGGGGGCTTCTGTCCATCGTCTGTCACACAAGAGCCGCCGTGGCCTCGGCGTTCTGGTCCTGAACCAACACGCATGTTATCACAGTGTTGACATGTCAGAGGAGGGAGCGCGTCCTCATCCGCTCCACAGGAGTCCTGCTGTCCTGTACCGGGGCCTTCCTGGACGGCTCCAGTCTGGGGGGGCGAGCGGAGGGTTGGGTCGGGCTGGAAGCGCCCCGGTGGTATTCCCAGGAGCTCCAGTAAGGGATGGTATCGTGCGGAGGAATTCCAGACACGTCCTGTAATTCCACCGGCTCCTGCGGCTCAGGGACCTGCGGCTTCTCCCCGATAACATCTCTTCCTGTTTATCCGAGGGGATAAATACGGATCAGCAGAACGTGACAGACGCGGTGTGATGAGGATGAGGGTCATCATCATCATCATCACCACCAGTGAACCCACCAACCTCTGAGGCTCAGGCGTCACAAAGACCATGACACACATGTAGACGCTGTTGTGTTAACGTGATGTGTTGAGTGGCTCATCCAAAGATGGTCGGTAACACAACTCCATCCCCCCCCCGCAGGCGCAATGACCCCGCGTCCCGCCCTCACTCCTGGCACTCGACGAAGCTCGGTGAAGTTCAGCGGGAAGTAGACCGGGAGGCCATGGACGCGGTGAGCAGCAGCTGGGCCCACAGTTACCACCCCAGGTGAGTACGGGCTCAGAACCAGAACCCAACCCTCACAGAAGCCTGTGAACGCTGAGGTCGCAGTAGTGTGAGCATCTATGTACGGATAGATCCTTTAATACACCTGAACAGACAAAACACTGGAAACACGACGATTCATCAAAAGGAAGGAAACATAAAGTCAAAGCAGGTGTGTGTGTGTGTGTGTGTGTATGTGTGTGTCTATGTGAGACCCAGACCTGTTTCAAACGTGGCCTCAGATGTCAGTCAGCAGCTCCTGGGGTCAGAGTTCATGTCAGAGGTGATTTGTGCCAGACCCCCTCAGAGCTCTGAAGGATCTCTCACAAATCCAGGGGGACGTGGTGTTGGGACGTCCCACAGGGCCGTAGTCCAACGGGGACATGGTAGTCAGCGGTGGTCAGTCCTGATTGACTGCAGGTGGGGGCCTCTTGGGGTCCTCTCTGGGCTCTAGGGGTCCTCTTGGTGCTCTTGGGGCTCTTGGGGGCCTCTTGGTGCTCTTGGGGCTCTTGGGGGCCTCTTGGTACTTTGGGGCTCTTGGGGCTCTAGGGGTCCTATTGGTGCTCTTGGAGCTCTAGGGGGCCTCTTGGTACTTTGGGGCTCTTGGTGTCCTCTTGGGGCTCTAGGGGTCCTATTGGTGCTCTTGGAGCTCTAGGGGGCCTCTTGGTACTTTGGGGCTCTTGGTGTCCTCTTGGTGCTCTTGGGGCTCTAGGGGTCCTATTGGTGCTCTTGGAGCTCTACGGGTCCTCTTGGTGCTCTTGGGGCTCCAGGGGTCCTCTTGGTGCTCTTGGAGCTCTAGGGGTCCTCTTGGTGCTCTTGGAGCTCTAGGGGGCCTCTTGGTGCTCTTGGGGCTCTAGGGGTCCTCTTGGTGCTCTTGGGGCTCTAGGCCGCCTCTTGGGGCTCTTGGGGCTCTAGGGGTCCTCTTGGTGCTCTTGGAGCTCTAGGGGTCCTCTTGGTGCTCTTGGGGCTCTAGGGAGCCTCTTGGGGCTCTTGGGATCCTCTGGGTCCTCTTGGTGTCCTCTTGGGTCTCTTGGAGTCCTCTGGGGGTCCTCTTGGGGTGCTCTGGGTCCTCTGGGGGTCCTCTGGTTGTCCTCTTGGGGTCCTCTGGGGGTCCTCTTGGCTCCTCTTGGGGTCCTCTGGGTACTTTTGGGGTCCTCTTGGGGTCTCTGACCGTCTCCTGCTCAGGGGTGTATTGCTGGTTGTGACTTCAGAAGTGTGTCAAGGGATTGTTGTTGTTCAGTTGTCTGACCCGTCCCAGACCTGAGTCAGCCAGTCCCCCCCCCCATGGTGGTTTCAGGGCCCCCCCCACCTGTGATGTGACGCTCTGGGGCAGCAGGCTGAGGTCACCACAGGAAGTGATGTCAGCGCTGCTTTGTCACGGTACTGAAAGGTGAATGAAAGCCTCCCGCCACCGGTGTGGGTCCGAGGCCTCGTTCGGGACATTCCTGCCCCCCCTCCCCCATACATCTGTGTCTCCCGCGGCAACAGACACAGACACGTTCGCGCTGCAGTGTCCTGTCAAAAAAAAACTAAAAACATCGTTTTGTTCAGCTGAACTTTGATTTAAAAGCGTGTTTAAAGTAATTACTGACATGTAAAAGAGACACACACAGATACACTCACACACACACTCACACACAGATACACTCACACACTCACTCACACACTCACACACACTCTCTCCCTTGCTGCTAATTCTATTGTGTTCGCTTGAAGAATTTGTTGGGTCAAACTGTGACGTCAGCACACACACACACACACGCACACACAAACACACTCACAAACACACACACACAAACACACAGACACACACAAACACACACAGACACACACACACATACATTCCAGTCTCTAGGTTACATAAAGTAACTAATTTTTGCATTAAGAAAAGGACGCACTGACTTTTTATAAACACTTTTAGACCTTTTAGAGAAGCTGCAGCTTCTTTGTTGTCTCATCTCAACGTGATGAATCTCATAATAGAGACAGTTTGGCTGCAGTGAACAAACACAAGTGAACAAACACAAGTGAACACATCAGAAGGCTGCTCTGAACAACTGCAGTGAGGTTTAGTTTCTATTTTGATCTAAATGTTTAATTGAGTCATTTACTCACTGGGTTTAATTAACAAGGGAATACTTAACATGCTTCTATGTATGCAAATACCCTGAATGGGACTTTCATTGTGTTATAACTTTCATTGTGTTATAACTTTCATTGTGTTATAACTTTCATTGTGTTATAAATTTCATTGTGTTATAAATTTCATTGTGTTATAACTTTCATTGTGTTATAAATTTCATTGTGTTATAAATTTCATTGTGTTATAACTTTCATTGTGTTGTTTTATGCTCCGTAACTCAGAGATTTGATGTTAATCTGACACCGTGTTCCCCAGCGCCTCGACCACCGACCTGTCCAGCGTCTTTGACTCTGGAACCTACCTGAGGAAGAGTCCGGACCAGTACAGCTCCAGGGGCAGCATGGAGAGCCTGGACCCCCCTGTGTCCTCCCACCATCCCTCTGGAGCTCAGCACCAGCACTCGCTGGGCCCCTACAGCCACGGTGGAGCCCACCCCACCTACTCCTCCTGCCACCAGCTCTCCTCCTCCAGGTACCCCCACTCACACCATAAGACCTCCCCCCCAATATCTGTGTACCCACAAATACGTGGACGTGACGAGACCCTCAGGTGTCCATGTCATGGTGCTCCAGGTCCTCCAACAGCATCGATCACCTCCACAGCAAGCGGGACTCTGCCTACTCGTCCTTCTCGACCAGCTCCAGCATCCCTGAGTACCTGGCCTCCACCCCCACCTTCGGCCCGGAGCGCTCCTGCTCCCTGGAGGCCGTCCCCCAGAGAGGGGGGGGGGACGCGCAGCAGGCCGACGTCCATTACGCACGGTCGGTCTACGACCAGCAGCAGCGGCTGCTGCAGGAGCACGAGCTGACCTCCACGGCGCTCCTGCGCGGCACCGACCCCAAGGCCCGCGGGCCCCCCCCGGGCCCCTCCCGCGACCCCCAAGGTAACGTGCCTGCCTCACCAGCGCTTGTGCCCTTCCGTTTCGCCTGAAACAGCGTTGGGTTTCTTCGACAGCGGCCGGTGGGGTTTGTTACCGCGGTAACGGTGGCGGCAGCGGTGTCCCAGCGTCCAACAGACACAGCGTGGGTCCCATCTGGGGCCCGGCCGTCGGCTGCAGCTCCTACGAGAACCTGAAGGGGGCGCCAGCGCCCCCGAGGCGCAGCGACAGCTACGCGGCCCTGCGGAACCACGATCGGCCCAACTCCTGGTCCAGCTTGGAGCACGGCAAGTCCCTGCGGTGAGTCCGGGACCGTCACGTGACCCCAGGGAGCCTCCTCGGGTCACGTGACCCCAGGGACCCTCCTCGGGTCACGTGGTCGTTCCTCTTGAAGGACTCTAACCTGACATCATCTGACCCCCAGGTCTCTGCAGAAGGGCTCGTGGCACCACTCCAGCGGCCCCGTGGCTTCAGGCGCAGGTACCACCAGCTTCATTTACAGATGTTGAGGCAGCTGCCCCCCCCGGCCCCCCGACCCCCCCCTACTGACACGTCCTGTGGTTCCAGGTAAAGGCTCGTACAGCGCCGAGGGCCAACTCCACACTGTGATAGAGAAGAGCCCGGAGAGCAGCCCCACCACCAAGCCCCGGCAGGGCGGGGGCTATTCCCAGCCCCGCCCCCCCCCCCCTCCGGACCCCGCCCACCAGCCCGGGAAGTTCCCCCTCCCCCAGCCGGAGCCCCATTACGCTCATGCGCCCGGCGGTGGCCCGGCGGGGGGGAGGAAGGAGGGAGAGGGGGAGGAGCTGAGGGACGGGAGGACGTCGGCCACGCACAACGGGTATCAGCATGTGTTCTCGTCCAGCTCCGGTTCGGCCTTCGCCCCGACACTCCGGATCCACGAGGCTGCCAGGTGACGTCACGTCCAGATGTTGTCGTCCAGATGTTGTTGTCCAGATGTTGCTCCACCCTGGAGCCCCGTTGGGTCATGGCTCCAGGCCGGAGGTGATCCTCTCTCACTCCATTTCCTCTCCTCCTCCCCTTCAGAGCTGCGGACCAGACCAGCAGCCGTTCGGCGCCGCCCGGGTCGTCCCCGCCGGAGGACCCACCCGCCCTCTCCGACCCTCCGCTCCAGGCTCCGCCCACCTCCGGCGCACAGCCCCGCCCTCCCCGTCAGCCGTGGGAGCTGGACCCGGACCGGGACCACCCCCTGACCCGCCTGGAGCTCGCCCTGGCCGAGGTCCAGCAGAGCTCAGAGAGTGGCGGCCCCGCCCGTATCCACGACAACGGTGGCCTGGCGGACGCCGGTCGTGGGCCGACCCGCAGCCTGTCGGTGTTGGAGAAGGTCAGCCGCTTCGAGCGTCGGGAGCGGCAGCGCACGGGGGCAGAAGATCTGAGGAACATGCTGGACAGGAGCAGCGGCGGCGCCAGAGCCCACCGGACCCTGAGCTATCGAGGAGGCAGTGGCGAGTGCGGCAAACACAGGTACCGCCCCCCTTCGCCCACCGCCGCTGCTCGAGTGCACACTGACACGGCCCCTCCCAACAGGACCCCCGCAGACCCCAGCTCGGCCCTGCAGAGGAGCCGCAGCAGCCTGCAGCTGAAGGAGGCCTCGGACGCCGACGGCAGCAGGGACGTCCCCTGGAGGGACGACGCTCAGGACGCGCTGGGGTCCATGCAGGACGCGTCCTACCTCAGGTGAGGACCGACCGTCTTTGAGGTGTTTCTCCTCCCTGAGGCACCTGAGGCCGTTGGCGTGTTGGACACGAGCTGGACAGACGGCAGTGGGACTGTCGAAGCACGAGAGAGTAAAACCCAACCAGAGTCCGAACCCGTCCCCCTCTGGGACCGATTGTCCCCCCTCTGGGACTGGTTGTACAGTTGTCCAATTGTCCTCCCTCTGGGACGGGTTGTCCAGTTGTCTGGTTGTCCCCCCTCTGGGACTGGTTGTACAGTTGTCCAATTGTCCTCCCTCTGGGACCGGTTGTCCAGTTTTCCAGTTGCTCCCCCTCTGGGACCAGTTGTCCGCTTGTCCCCCCTCTGGGACCAGTTGTCCAGTTGGTCCCCCCTCTGGGAACGGTTCTCCAGTTGTCCCTCCTCTGGGACCAGGTGTCCGGTTGTTCCCCCTCTGGGACGGGTTGTCCAGTTGTCCGGTTGTCCCCCCTCTGGGACCGGATGTCCGGTTGTCTGGTTGTCCTCCCTCTGGGACCGGTTGTCCAGTTGTTCGCCCTCTGGGACCGGTTGTCCAGTTGTCCGGTTGTTCCCCCTCTGGGACCGGTTGTCCAGTTGTCCGGTTGTTCCCCCTCTGGGACCGGTTGTCCAGTTGTCTGGTTGTCCGGTTGTTCCCCCTCTGGGACCGGTTGTCCAGTTGTCTGGTTGTCCCCCCTCTGGGACCGGTTGTCCAGTTGTCTGGTTGTCCCCCCTCTGGGACCGGTTGTCCAGTTGTCCGGTTGTTCCCCCTCTGGGACCAGTTGTCCGGTTGTTCCCCCTCTGGGACCGGTTGTCCAGTTGTCTGGTTGTCCCCCCTCTGGGACCGGTTGACCAGTTGTCCGGTTGTCCCTCCTCTGGGACCGGTTGACCAGTTGTCCGGTTGTCCCCCCTCTGGACGTGGACAGGCCTGACCTCACCTTCGTGCCTCCTTGACCTCGTGTGACTTTCCCTCAGGTCTTACCGGGACTCGCTGAAAGACGCCCAGTCCAAAGTCCTTCGGTCCACGTCCTTCAGGAGACGAGACCTCACCTCGTCCAACCCTCCTCCCGTCTCGTCCCACCCCCACAGGCACCAGCCCCAGGACAGGAGAGGTCCCAAGACCTTGCCCAAGCCTCACTGCGTCTTCATCCCGCCGCCGCCGCCCGCCGCCTCCCCCCACACCCCGAGGGAGCGCCACGTGGTTGGCCCCGAGGTCCGGGGCCCCAGCCCCCCGGCCCTGCCCACCGCCCCCCCGGTCGGGCCTCCCCTCCCGGCCCGCATCTGCGGCCGCAAGCGTCTGGCGGCGGAGCAGAAGAAGCGCTCGTACTCGGAGCCGGAGAAGATGAACGAGGTGGGAGTCTCTGATCCCGAGACCAGCGCCCTCTACAGGCGGGGAGGAGGTACTGCAGCACTCGCCACTGTCCGGGGGGGTCACGCCTGGGGGGGTCACTGTTCTCTTTGGGGTCGTCTTCCATCGTCCGTGTGGACCTGAACTCCCTCTGGTTCCCCGTCAGAGACCAGCGTCGCAGATCGCCGGAGGATCTTTGAGCTGGCGGCGAGCCGGGCCTCAAACGGGCCTGTCCCCAACAGCCAGTCGAGGCCGGACCTGCGGCAGGTCCAGCAGGACGCCCTGGCCGAGTACGTGGTGCGCAAGAGAGGCCTGAGGAGGGACGAGGGCCCCCAGAGGCCGGGGCCCAGGCCCCGCAGCGCCTACCTGCCCCCGGACAGCAGCACCCCCAGAGGTGAGTGAAGGCCCGGGGGGGGTCGACCCCGCCCGCCTGCCCGCCCGCCCGCCTGACGGCCTGTCCTCTGCCCCCCCAGACTCCCACTGTCTCTCCGACACCGCCAGCCTCTCCTCCACCTCCAGCCTGCTGTCGCTCCAGGAGCCCCCGGCCAGCCTCTCCTCCGGGGACGCCCCCCCTCCTGGAGCCGACCTGCGCAGCTTCCAGTCCAACCTCTTCTACCCTGGCAGGGTGACCAGCCCCCGGCCCCCGGCCCAGGCTCCGCCCAGGTGAGCCCCCCTGACCCAGACCCAGACCTAGACCCTGACCGAGACCCAGACCTAGACCTAGACCCTGACCCTAGCCCAGACCCAGACCCAAACCTGACCCTGACCTTGACCCAGACGCAAACCTGACCCAAACCTGACCCTGACCCTGACCCAGACCCGGACCTAGACCCAGACCCAGACCCTGACCCAAACCTGACCCTGACTCTGACCCAGACCCAGATTCTGACCCTGACCCAAACCTGACCCAGACCCTGACCCTAACCCTAACCCAGACCCAGACCCTGACCCTCACCCTAATCCAGACCCAGACCCTGACCCTAATCCTAACCCAGATCCAGACCCAGACCCAGACCCTGACCCTGACCCTGACCCTGACCCTGACCCTAACCCAGATCCAGACCCAGACCCAGACCCTGACCCTGACCCTAACCCAGATCCAGACCCAGACCCAGACCCAGACCTAGACCCTGACCCAGACCCAGACCCAGACCCAGACCTAGACCCTCACCCTAACCCAGACCAAGACCCTGACCCTAACCCAGATCCAGACCCAAACCTGACTCTGACCCAGACCCAGATCCTAACCCAGACCCAGACCCAGACCCTGACCCAGACCCAAACCCAGACCCTGACCCAGACCCAGACCCAGAGGGTCCCCCTTACCCATCTGGGTCTCTGTACTGTGGTGGTCTCATGACAGCCCCCCCTCCTCTGTCCCCTCAGCTCTTCTCTCGCCCCCCCTCCTGGACTCAGACCTCATCACGGCCTGACTCTCGAAGCCGAGCCAAAGACGCGGGATGGGTCCCCTGACGTAGATCCCCTCCGGGGTCGTCCCGCCCCAGACTCCCAGCAGGGCCCGGGCCTGTCCTGGACGCTGAGCAGCGTCCTGCAGAGGGCCCAGTCCATCCGGGACAGGAGGTCCGCCTCCACCGAGGACCTGCTGGAGCGCTGCGAGGACAGGCCGCCGCAGCACCAGCGCTCCCGCTCCTCGCCCACCCAGGACCGCTGCACCCAGGTAGGGGCCCGAACGGGGGGGGGGGCAGAGGCTCGGGGGGGGGCAGAGGCTCGGGGGGGGGCAGACCATGATGCACAAAACCTCAGCCTGGGACACTCGTCCCCTCAAGGGGACGAGTGTCCCCCCAGCCTGGGACCGTCGCTGCTGCTGCCTCACTGTTGGGCTGTGGGGGAGCAGAGAGACCAGGCACCTGACCCTGACCACCCTACCTTGACCCCTGACCTCTGACCCTGACCACCCTACCTTGACCCCTGACCTCTGACCCTGACCAACTACCTTGACCTCTGACCCCCATCAGGTTACTACCCTGACCACCCTACCCCTGACCCCGTCACATTACTACCCTGACGACCTTACCCTGACCCCCCTACCCCTGACCCCTGACCCCGTCACATTACTACCCTGACGACCTTACCCTGACCCCCCCTACCCCTGACCCCTGACCCCTGACCCCGTCACATTACTACCCTGACCACTGGTCTCTGTTTCAGGTCCCCACAGATGTCAGGGTGTTTGGTGTGTTCCTGTCTGACCCACCTGAGGACAGGTAGGTGACCCGGTGACCCCCCCCACACACACACACACACACTGCCCCCCCCACACACACACACACACTGCCCCCCCCCCACACACACACACACACACACTAACCCCCCCCACACACACACACACTGCCCCCCCACACACACACACACTGCCCCCCCCCACGCACACACACACACACTCAGTCTGCTGGTCTGGTTCTTAACACTCTCAACAGTCGTTCTGGTCTATTTTAAAACTGGCCTCATGAGATCATGTGGACAGAACCAGACAGGACCAGAACCAGAACCAGACAGGACCAGAACCAGACCCAGACAGGACCAGAACCAGAACCAGACAGGACCAGAACCAGAACCAGAACCAGACAGGACCAGAACCAGACCCAGACAGGACCAGAACCAGACAGAACCAGACAGGACCAGAACCAGACAGGACCAGAACCAGAACCAGACAGGACCAGAACCAGAACCAGACAGGACCAGAAGCAGACAGAAGCAGACAGGACCAGAACCAGACAGGACCAGAAGCAGACAGGACCAGAACCAGACCCAGACAGGACCAGAACCAGACAGGACCAGAACCAGACAGAACCAGAACCAGACAGGACCAGAACCAGACCCAGACAGGACCAGAAGCAGACAGGACCAGAACCAGACCCAGACAGGACCAGAACCAGACAGAACCAGACAGGACCAGAACCATACAGGACCAGAACCATACAGGACCAGAACCAGAACCAGACAGAACCAGAACCAGAACCAGACAGACCCAGACAGAACCAGAACCAGACAGAACCAGAAGTAGTTAAGTAGTTAAAGGAGGACTAACATGAAGAATTTAAGAAGCAGAGGTTCTGGAACACGGACAGAACCATGAGCCAGCTCCAGTCCGGAGGGATTTGTCTGGTCAAGTCTGTCTGCCGACGCTCAAAAGGTCACTGAAGGAATTCTACTGGGCCGGGTCGGACCGGCCCACTCAGGGAGGAGGTCTGAGGAGGGTTTGGGCCTAGGTCGCCTCCTCGTCCAGCGCTCACAGCTGAGACGGTTTAAGGGTGGGCAGGGTGTGGTTCTGTGTGAGGACATCCATGTCAGACCAGAACCAGGACCAGAACCAGTACCAGCACCAGCACCAGCACCAGCACCAGCACTAGCACCAGCACTAGCACCAGAACCAGTACCAGAACCAGAACCAGAACCAGAACCAGGACCAGGACCAGCACCAGTACCAGAACCAGACATGTGAACCCCCTAACACAGAGCCTCGCGGCGCCCCCTGGCGGTGGCCTCTGGTACCGCACACAGGAACCTTTGAAAGCCTCGTGATTGTTTAGGCGCTCGCGCCCCCTGGAGGAGGGACATATTATTGTTGAGCACATGAGTGACTCGTTACTCGTTACTCTTAATGAATCTACAGTGACTCGTTACTCGTTACTCTTAATGAATCTACAGTGACTCGTTACTCGTTACTCTTAATGAATCTACAGTGACTCGTTACTCGTTACTCTTAATGAATCAGTGACTCGTTACTCGTTACTCTTAATGAATCACAGTGACTCGTTACTCGTTACTCTTAATGAATCTACAGTGACTCGTTACTCGTTACTCTTAATGAATCACAGTGACTCGTTACTCTTAATGAATCTACAGTGACTCGTTACTCGTTACTCTTAATGAATCTACAGTGACTCGTTACTCTTAATGAATCTACAGTGACTCGTTACTCGTTACTCTTAATGAATCTACAGTGACTCGTTACTCGTTACTCTTAATGAATCACAGTGACTCGTTACTCGTTACTCTTAATGAATCTACAGTGACTCGTTACTCGTTACTCTTAATGAATCACAGTGACTCGTTACTCGTTACTCTTAATGAATCTACAGTGACTCGTTACTCGTTACTCTTAATGAATCTACAGTGACTCGTTACTCGTTACTCTTAATGAATCACAGTGACTCGTTACTCGTTACTCTTAATGAATCACAGTGACTCGTTACTCGTTACTCTTAATGAATCACAGTGACTCGTTACTCGTTACTCTTAATGAATCACAGTGACTCGTTACTCGTTACTCTTAATGAATCACAGTGACTCGTTACTCGTTACTCTTAATGAATCTACAGTTGTCCTGACAGATTATTGTATTGTCTTATTTATTATGTTAGAGTCATGACGTCATTGTAGTAATACACACACACACACACACACACACACAGATAAAGGACATCAACAGACTAGCTGGGTATTAAAGTAGATTTCTTCTGATTCTATGTGTGTGTGTCTGTGTGTGTGTGTGTTCGTGTGTCTGTGTGTGCGTGTGTGTGTGTGTCCGTGTGTCTGTGTGTCTGTGTTTGTGTGTGCTTGTGTGTGTGTGCGTGTGCTTGTGTGTGTGTGCGTGTATGTGCATGTGTGTGTGTGTACGTGTGTGTGTGTGTGTGCTTGTGTGTGTGTGCGTGTATGTGCATGTGTGTGTGTACGTGTGTGTGCTTGTGTTTGTGTGTGTGTGCATGTATGTGCATGTGTGTGTGCGTGTGCTTGTGTGTATGTGTGCGTGTGCTTGTGTGTATGTGTGTGTGTGTGTGTATGTGTGTGTGTATGTGCTTGTGTGTATGTGTGTGTGTGTATGTGCTTGTGTGCATGTGTGTGCGTGTGCTTGTGTGTATGTGTGCGTGTGCTTGTGTGTATGTGTGTGTGTGTGTGCTTGTGTGTATGTGTGTGTGTGTATGTGCTTGTGTGCATGTGTGTGTGCGTGTGCTTGTGTGTATGTGTGTGTGTGCGTGTGCTTGTGTGTATGTGTGTGTGTATGTGTGTGTGTATGTGCTTGTGTGCGTGCGTGTGTGTGTGTGCCCCAGACTTGCAGACGTCCAGTCAGCATGTGACCTGGCCCCTCCCCCACCCCCCCACATCAGTCTGGGCTCCGCCCATCCTGACAGACCTTCACCAGGTGAGCCCCCCCCCCCGTGTCCTGCACATCTGTCCCGTTGTTCCAGATGTTCACGCCGGCGCTGTCGCCCTTCTGTCCCAGACCTCGCCCCCCCCCCGGTCACCCGCAGGGAGCGCCAGCGGGGCGGCGGCGCCTCCCCCCTGGCGGCCTCCGTGGGCCTGCAGTGCCCCCTCGCCCCGTCTGGGGGCGGGGCCGGGGGCGGGGCCGACTGGCACGCCGGCGAGAGGCTGAGCCAGGCCAACCTGGACGCCATCGTCTTCCCGGGCGTGGCCCGTCGCCACGGCGACGAGAGAGGGGCGAGGACAAGCGAGGACGGCGAGGAGCTACCCTCGAGGGCGGGGGGCTCAGGAGGACCTGTGGACCACCAGGACCTGATCAGACCTTCAGACGGACCCCCCAGAACTGACTGGACCAGGACCTGGCCCCCCCCGGCCCCCCTCCAGTCCAGCTCCTTCGACCAGCAGCGCCTTGAGGCGGGGGCCTTGCAGGGAGGCCTCCACACCCCCCCTGTCCCTCCCCCCCTGGGTCGCCAGAGGACTCCCCCTGCCCTCCCCCTCCTCCCCCCCCTCCCCCCCTGGACCCAGACGATGAAGACCAGCCTGGAGGAAGGTTTGTGTCTCGTCCTTCAGCTCATCTTTCCGTGGCTGCTGGTGGCCTCATTTCTTCTCGTGTCCTCCAGGAGCTCGCCCCTCCCGCCCCCCCCGGAGTCCCCCCCTCTCCTCCCCCCTCCCCCTGGAGCCCCCCCCCCAAGCAGAGAGGACGCCCTGGCCCTGGAGTACCAACCTCTGTCCAGGAGGGAGAAGACCCCCGAGGAGCTGCTGGTGGAGGCCTTAACGCAGCAGCTGGTGGGTGTTTGGGTCCTCAGACTGCCCCCCCGTCCTCCCCCCCCTGCCCCCCTGCCCCCCTGCCCCCCCCTCAGTCTCCTTCACTGAGCCCCCTCTTTGCAGGTCTTGCAGGACCGTTCCCTGGCTCCTCTTCTGGACGTGTCTGGGGTGAGGTCCACGGTGGAGCTGATGGAGGAGGTCTTCCGGCCCAGCAGCCGTGGGGGGGGTCCCCCGCCGTGGCAGCGGGGGGGCAGCAGGTGACCAGCGGGACAGCGGGACACCTTCTGAGGGTCCAGGTCCTGACCTTGTCTCCCTCAGGTCCCAGGACGTCGGCGGCGCTGCGCTCACGGACGGGCCGGAGGAGCCTGAGCAGGAGGAAGACGGAGGTCTCCAGATGAAGAAGGTTCAGGACCCCCCCCCCCCGCCGCCCCCCCACCGAGGCAGGCGCTGACGAGGTGGTTGTTGTCCCCAGGTGCAGCTGTGCGAGGCCGTGCGGCGCAGCGTGGCGGCGCTGCAGCGGGAGCGCGAGGCGCTGCGGGAGGAGCAGCGGCAGCACGGCGCTCTGGGGGGGGGCCTGGAGGGGCTGGTGCAGGAGCGGCTCAGCGCCAGCGAGAGGGACAAGTTCAGCGTCTTCATCGGTGAGGCCGCGCCTGACCCCCCAGCTCTGACCCCCCAGCTCTGACCCCCCAGCTCTGACCCCCCAGCGCTGACCCCCCAGCACTGACCCCCCAGCACTGACCCCCCAGCTCTGACCCCCCAGCGCTGACCCCCCAGCTCTGACCCCCCAGCACTGACCCCCCAGCTCTGACCCCCCAGCACTGACCCCCCAGCTCTGACCCCCAGCACTGACCCCCAGCGCTGACCCCCCAGCATTGACCCCCAGCTCTGACCCCCAGCGCTGACCCCCCAGCTCTGACCCCCCAGCTCTGACCCCCAGCCTGACCCCCCAGCACTGACCCCCAGCATTGACCCCCCAGCTCTGACCCCCCTGGTGTCTGCAGGAGACCTGGAGAAGATCGTGAACCTGCTGCTGTCGCTGTGCAGCCGCCTGATGAGGATCGACAGGTCTCTGCTGGCCCTGGAGAGAGAACAGCTGGGGGAGGACGGCGACGTGGAGAGGGTGAGTCTTGAGGGTCCAGAGGAGAGGGTGAGTCTTGAGGGTCCAGAGGAGAGGGTGAGTCTTGAGGGTCCAGAGGAGAGGGTGAGTCTTGAGGGTCCAGAGGAGAGGGTGAGTCCTGAGGGTCCAGAGGAGAGGGTGAGTCCTGAGGGTCCAGAGGAGAGGGTGGGTCTTGAGGGTCCAGAGGAGAGGGTGGGTCTTGAGGGTCCAGAGGAGAGGGTGAGTCTTGAGGGTCCAGAGGAGAGGGTGGGTCTTGAGGGTCCAGAGGAGAGGGTGAGTCTTGAGGGTCCAGAGGAGAGGGTGAGTCTTGAGGGTCCAGAGGAGAGGGTGGGTCTTGAGGGTCCAGAGGAGAGGGTGAGTCTTGAGGGTCCAGAGGAGAGGGTGAGTCTTGAGGGTCCAGAGGAGAGGGTGAGTCTTGAGGGTCCAGAGGAGAGGGTGAGTCCTGAGGGTCCAGAGGAGAGGGTGAGTCCTGAGGGTCCAGAGGAGAGGGTGGGTCTTGAGGGTCCAGAGGAGAGGGTGGGTCTTGAGGGTCCAGAGGAGAGGGTGAGTCTTGAGGGTCCAGAGGAGAGGGTGGGTCTTGAGGGTCCAGAGGAGAGGGTGAGTCTTGAGGGTCCAGAGGAGAGGGTGAGTCTTGAGGGTCCAGAGGAGAGGGTGGGTCTTGAGGGTCCAGAGGAGAGGGTGGGCCATGAGGGTCCAGAGGAGAGGGTGAGTCTTGAGGGTCCAGAGGAGAGGGTGAGTCCTGAGGGTCCAGAGGAGAGGGTGAGTCTTGAGGGTCCAGAGGAGAGGGTGGGTCTTGAGGGTCCAGAGGAGAGGGTGGGTCCTGAGGGTCCAGAGGAGAGGGTGAGTCTTGAGGGTCCAGAGGAGAGGGTGGGCCTTGAAAGTCTAGAGGAGAGGGTGGGCCTTGACCTTAGAGGGTCCAGAGGAGAGGGTGGGTCTTGAGGGTCCAGAGGAGAGGGTGGGCCTTGACCTTAGAGGGTCCAGAGGAGAGGGTGGGTCCTGAGGGTGCAGAGGAGAGGGTGAGTTTTGAGGGTCCAGAGGAGAGGGTGAGTCTTGAGGGTCCAGAGGAGAGGGTGGATCTTGAGGGTCCAGAGGAGAGGGTGGGTCTTGAGGGTCCAGAGGAGAGGTGGTGTCCTGAAGGTCCAGAGGAGAGGGTGGGCCTTGAGGGTCCAGAGGAGAGGGTGAGTTTTGAGGGTCCAGAGGAGAGGGTGAGTCCTGAGGGTCCAGAGGAGAGGGTGGGTCTTGAGGGTCCAGAGGAGAGGGTGAGTCCTGAGGGTCCAGGGGAGAGGGTGGGTCTTGACCCTAGAGGGTCCAGAGGAGAGGGTGAGTCCTGAGGGTCCAGGGGAGAGGGTGGGTCTTGACCTTAGAGGGTCCAGAGGAGAGGGTGAGTCCTGAGGGTCCAGGGGAGAGGGTGGGCCTTGAAAGTCCAGAGGAGAGGGTGGGCCTTGACTGTAGAGGGTCCAGGGGAGAGGGTGGGTCTTGAGGGTCCAGAGGAGAGGGTGGGTCCTGAGGGTCCAGGGGAGAGGGTGGGTCTTGAGGGTCCAGAGGAGAGGGCGAGTCCTGAGGGTCAAGGGGAGAGGGTGGGTCTTGAGGGTCCAGAGGAGAGGGTGAGTCCTGAGGGTCCAGGGGAGAGGGTCAGTCTTGAGGGTCCAGAGGAGAGGGTGGGCCTTGAGGGTCCAGAGGAGAGGGTGGGCCTTGAGGGTCCAGAGGAGAGGGTGAGTCCTGAAGGTCCAGAGGAGAGGGTGGGCCTTGAGGGTCCAGAGGAGAGGGTGGGCCATGAGGTTCCTGAGGAGAGGGTGAGTCTTGAGGGTCCAGAGGAGAGGGTGAGTCTTGAGGGTCCAGAGGAGAGGGTGACTCCTGAGGGTCCAGAGGAGAGGGTGGGCCTTGAAAGTCCAGAGGAGAGGGTGGGCCTTGACCTTAGAGGGTCCAGAGGAAAGGGTGAGTCTTGAGGTTCCAGAGGAGAGGGTGGGCCATGAGGGTCCAGAGGAGAGGGTGAGTCCTGAGGGTCCAGGGGAGAGGGTGGGCTTTGAGGGTCCAGAGGAGAGAGTGGGCCTTGAGGGTCCAAAGGACAGGGTGGGCCTTGAGGGTCCAGAGGAGAGGGTGGGCCTTGAAAGTCCAGAGGAGAGGGTGGGCCTTGACCTTAGAGGGTCCAGAGGAGAGTGTGAGTCTTGAGGTTCCAGAGGAGAGGGTGGGCCATGAGGGTCCAGAGGAGTGTGAGTCCTGAGGGTCCAGGGGAGAGGGTGAGTCTTGAGGGTCCAGAGGAGAGGGTGGGCTTTGAGGGTCCAAAGGAGAGGGTGGGCCTTGAGGGTCCAGAGGAGAGGGTGAGTCTTGAGGGTCCAGAGGAGAGGGTGAGTCCTGAGGGTCCAGAGGAGAGGGTGGGCCTTGAGGGTCCAGAGGAGAGGGTGGGCCTTGAGGGTCCAGAGGAGAGGGTGAGTCTTGAGGGTCCAGAGGAGAGGGTGAGTCTTGAGGGTCCAGAGGAGAGGGTGGGTCTTGAGGGTCCAGAGGAGAGGGTGAGTCCTGAGGGTCCAGAGGAGAGGGTGGGTCTTGACCTTAGAAGGTCCAGAGGGCGGTGGGGAGGTGAGGGCAAACACACCTTTACACACACCTTAAACACATCTTTACACACATCATAAATACACTTTTACACACACACCTTAAACACAACTTAAACACACCTTTGCACACACCAGAGCCCTTCAGGACAGTGTCCCCAGAGACACTCTGCCTGAGACGCCGTCTTGTCCTGCAGGACTCCCTCCTCCACAAGCGCTCTCTGGTTCTGCGCCAGGCCGACGACGCCCAGGAGCTGAAGGAGAACCTGGAGCGGCGGCAACGCGTGGTCCACGCCATCCTGTCCGCCCGCCTGTCGGAGGCCCAGCTGAGCGACTACCGCCGCTTCGTCAGCGCCAAGCCGTCCCTCCTCGTCCGCCAGCGGCACCTGGACAACCTGATCCGCCAGGGGGAGGAGCAGCTGGCGCGGCTGGCCGACGCCCTCCCGCAGGAGCCCGCCCGGTGGATGGGCCCTGCCCACTGCCCCTTCCCTCCGATTTCAGGCTCCGCCCACCCAGTCAGGTCGACGGCCGTGACGTCGCTGTGATGTCTCAGATGGGGGGGGCGGACATCAAGAGACGGTTGATGTGCCCCCCCCTCACGCTCACACCTGTAGCTCAACTTGTCCCACCTCAGCGTCAGTCGCCAACACTGGGCTCACGTCACCCCCCCTCCCGTCCTGAAGGCCCCCCCCCCAGTCCTGAAGCCCCCCCCCCCAGACTAGGAGAATACCGGCTCCTTAGATCCTAATCTGAAACTTTGTTTTTGTTCGGAGGGAAGGCAGCACCAAATCTAGAGTAGCCCACCGTATTTACTCTGCACCTTAGAAAGACTTGCTTTAAAGGCTTGGGGGGGGGGGGGGTCCACGGGGGTCCTTGGAGGTCCTACGGGGTCCTGGGGGGTCCTAGGGGTTCCTGGGGATTC
>CAJVRN010000027.1:370000-452500 GCA_911728415.1 Lagocephalus sceleratus
TGGAGGGGCGGGTCCTACCTGGGGGCGGGTCCTACCTGGAGGGGCGGGTCCTACCTGAGGGGCGGGTCCTACCTGAGGGGCTAGGTCTTACCTGGGGGGCGGGTCCTACCTGGGGGCGGGTCCTACCTGGGGGGCGGGTCCTACCTGGGGGGCAGGTCCTACCTGAGGGGCGGGTCCTACCTGGGAGATGGGTCTTACCTGAGGGGCGGGTCTTACCTGAGGGGCGGGTCCTACCTGGAGGGGCGGGTTTTACTTGGGGTTTAGGTTTTACCTGGGGGGCAGGTCTTACCTGGAGGGGCGGGTCCTACCTGAGGGGCGGGTCTTATCTGAGGGGCGGGTCCTACCTGAGGGGCGGGTCTTATCTGAGGGGCGGGTCCTACCTGTAGGGGCGGGTTTTACTTGGGGTGCAGGTCCTACCTGGAGGGGCGGGTCCTACCTGAGGGGCGGGTCCTACCTGGGGGCGGGTCCTACCTGGGGGGCGGGTCCTACCTGAGGGGCGGGTCCTACCTGGGAGATGGGTCTTACCTGAGGGGCGGGTCTTACCTGAGGGGCGGGTCCTACCTGGAGGGGCGGGTTTTACTTGGGGTTTAGGTTTTACCTGGGGTGCAGGTCCTACCTGGAGGGGCGGGTCCTACCTGAGGGGCGGGTCCTACCTGGGGGGCAGGTCCTACTTGAGGGGCGGGTCCTACCTGGGGGGCAGGTCCTACTTGAGGGGCGGGTCCTACCTGGGGGGCAGGTCCTACTTGAGGGGCGGGTCCTACCTGGGGGACAAGGTCCTACCTGGCCCAGCCGTCCGTCCCGCAGGAGCCGCCGATGGCCGCAGTCTTCAGCCGCGACGCCGTCCTGCGCTTCCTGCAGCGCAGCGGGGGGGGGGCGAGGAACGCGGAGCTGCTGCTGCACTTCAGGCCCTTCATCCGGGACCACCCGGACCGGGACCGGAACCGGGAGCTCTTCAAGGACTTCGTCAACTCGCTGGCCACCGTGCAGCAGCAGGACGGCGTCGCCTATGTGGTGCTCCGGAGGAAGTTCAGGGGGGCCCGGGGCCCGGGGGGGGCCCGCGGGGCCAGCGGGGCCAGCGGGGCCCCGGAGCCGGGGGCAGGAGCGAGGCGGCCCCGGGGAGCGGCGCTCCGCGGCGGGACCCAAGAGAGCCGGGCGGGGGCCCCCGGTGGGGGAGGCCCGGGGCCCTCGGCGGGGGGGGGCCCGGGGCCCTCCCCGCCGCAGGAATCATCGACCACCACGTGGGGGCCGAGGCCGGACCGGAGCCGCAGCGGGTGACCGGGGGGGCCGTCCTGGGGGGGCCGAGCCCCCCGGGGGGGCCCGCTCAGGCCCAGCCGCCCCCACTTCCTTCACTGCCTCCTTCTCAGCCTCCTTCCCTGCCTCCTTCTCAGCCCTTCCTCCTTCCATGTCCTTCCATGTCCCTGCTCTTCTGCCTCCTTCCTTTCCTTCCATGTCTCCTTCCCTTCCCCTCAGCCTCCTTCCCTGTCTCCTTCCATGTCTCCTCAACCTCCTTCTCAGCCTCCTTCCATGTCTCCTTCCCTGTCTCCTCAACCTCCTTCTCTGCCTCCTTCCCTGTCTCCTCAGCCTCCTTCCATGTCTCCTTCCATGTCTCCTTCCGTGTCTCCTTCCATGTCTCCTCAGCCTCCTTCTCAGCCTCCTTCCCTGTCTCCTTCCCTGTCTCCTCAACCTCCTTCTCTGCCTCCTTCCCTGTCTCCTCAGCCTCCTTCCATGTCTCCTTCCATGTCTCCTTCCGTGTCTCCTTCCATGTCTCCTCAGCCTCCTTCTCTGCCTCCTTCTCTGCCTCCTTCCCTGTCTCCTCAGCCTCCTTCTCTGCCTCCTTCCATGTCTCCTTCCGTGTCTCCTTCCATGTCTCCTCAGCCTCCTTCTCTGCCTCCTTCTCTGCCTCCTTCCATGTCTCCTTCCATGTCTCCTCAGCCTCCTTCTCTGCCTCCTTCTCTGCCTCCTTCCATGTCTCCTTCTCAGCCTCCTTCCATGTCTCCTTCCATGTCTCCTCAGCCTCCTTCCCTGCCTCCTTCCCTGCCTCCTTCTCAGCCTCCTTCCCTGCCTCCTTCCCTGCCTCCTTCCCTGCCTCCTTCCCTGCCTCCTTCTCAGCCTCCTTCCCTGTCTCCTTCCCTGTCTCCTGGTCCCTCACAGACTGTGAGGAGACCAGACATCCCCACGCAGGTACCAGGTACCTGTGGGGGGCGGGGCCTTGTGAGGGGGGCCGCCCCCCCCCTCAGACACAGGCAGAGCTACAAGTCTGCTGTGTCTCATGATGATGATGATGATGATGAAGAGAACACCCCTGGGGGGGGGCCAGCCTCAGGGGGGGGCCTCGCCCCTCTCGGTGGCGCTGCCAAGGCTCTCTCCACCTCGTCCCCCTCCATCATAGACTCGCCCCCCCCCTCTTCGGCGGAGCGGAAGCCTCCACAGATCTTCATCCAGAGGGTCAAAGGTCAACGCCTCGTCTGGGGCTCAGAGTCGGACGTCGGCCAAGCGGGAGGGGGAGGGGGGGGGCTGCTGGGGCCCCCCCCCTCAGCCAGCCAGGGCGGCCCGGAGGAGCTTCAGAGAGCAGGTAGGACGGCGCCCTGTCCTGATCAAGCCCCGCCCCCCCCCCCCAGGAACCCCAAGGGGGGGCGGGGCTTGATAGTCCGCTCTCTCCCTCAGGTGAAGCTGGGGGGGTCCAGGACCACACCCGTCTCCATGGCGACCAGGAGCCGTCGCCGTGGCACCAGTCCACAGGTCAGAGGTTCTGCCAGGGGGGGGTCCAGGCTGGGGGGGCCGAGGTTTAACGTCCTGTCTGCTCAGGCTGCCTCCACGCCGACCCCGCCCATTCCGAGTCCAGCGACGGCTCGCCCTCGCCGCGGAGGCGGGGCAGCCTGCGGCGGCGGAGGATGTGCCTGAGCCTGGGGGCCGACCTGGACCAGCTCCTGCAGGAGGACGAGGGGGGGTCCGGGGGGGGGTCGGCGGCCCGTCTGAACCGCCTCAGCCTCATCTCGTCCCTCGGCCTTCACGGCGCCCTCTCGTCCTCCTCGCTCTCGTCCTGCTCCACGCCGCCGCGCTGCCAGAGCCTCGGCGACCTGGTGGAGGACAGACGGGGGGGCAGCCCCCCCCCCGCGAAGACCCACGAGGGGGGGCGTGTCAAGCAGGTGAGGACCCACACACGTGCATCTCCACCTCCTCCTGACCCGGTCTGACCTCCTCCAGCGCGTCCCAGAGGCACTTGGGGGGGGGGGTCCAGGTCTGACCTCGGGGGGGTCCAGGTCTGACCTCGGGGGGGGGGGTTCCAGGTCTGACCTCGGGGGGGGGTCCAGGTCTGAGCTGGTCAGGTGACCTCACCTGAGTGGTTAGTTCGTATAGTGAGACTAACCGTGAGCTCTAACTAGACCAGGGGTCTCAAACCTGCGGCCCGCGGGCCAATTGCGGCCCGCAGGATGATATTTTGCGGCCCCCCGTTTGAGATCAAAGCTCGGTGTTGGTGTGGCCCCCCAGTGTCTTTCCCCTAGGCGTATTATTTGTGACACTGGTGGGCCACCGTCCTGTCATCCCACTTATGCTGTACGGTGTTCGTCGGCCCGTTACGGCTTTTCCCAAACCTACCGCGAAGAGAAAAATTGGCGATGAGCACAGGAGAAGCGGGAGACAGAGGTTTTATTCGCTGAGTTCGTGGTATCCGAGGAGTTCCAGCGCGTCTGCACGGAGAACGTTGAGGTGAGCAGGAGCAGAACGTCCTCAACCGAACACACCTGAGAAATGAGCGGGGGGGCCAGAGCTCGATGTGGAGCGAGACGAACGCTCGAGTGGAACCTCGTTCTTAAAATACTCAAACGTTTTTTGTGAAATACTTTACGTGCCCCCCCTCACCCAGACTCCCCCTCCAGCGGCCCCCCAGGTAAGTGTGAGACCCCTGAACTAGACTAACTAGTGTCGGTGCTGTTGTTCCCTCTGTTGTGCGTCTGTTGGCCCCCCCCTCGTGACCTGTGACCCATGTCTGACCCCCCCCGACTCTTGCCCCCCCCTCCCCCCAGTCGGCGGTCCCTCTGGAGGCGCGGGAGCACGAGTGGCTGGTGGGCGGGGCCTCGGGGGCGTGGCCCCAGGTCTACGCCCTCTTCAGGGACGACCCCTCCCTCCTCAACACGCGCGACTTCATCTCGGGCTTCACCGTGCTGCACTGGATCTCCAAGCACGGCGACCACCGCGTCCTCAACACGCTGGGGTAGGCGGAGCTTGACGCCGCCGCGCCGGTCACCCGCCGTGCACGTACTCACCCCCCCCCCCCCCGCCTGTTTCAGGTACGGCGTTCAGAAGGCCGGCCTGTCCTTCGACGTGAACGCCCGGTCCAGCGGTGGCCACACCCCCCTCCACATCGCCGCCATCCACGGCCACAAGAACGTCGCCCGCCTGCTGGTCAACAAGTTCGGCGCCGACGTGCGGGCGAGGGACACGGCGGGGAGGAGGGCGTGGCAGTACCTGCCCCCCGCCGCGCCCGTGGACGTCTTCCAGCTGCTGGGGGCGCCCCCGCGGGCGGCGCTCCAGGGGGAGGGCGGGGCCCAACGGACGGACCCGCAGCGCCAGTCCCACCGCCGGCGCCGCCGCCACCGCCTGTCCTCGGCCCACCGGCCCGCCGGCGCCGCTCCGGCCAAGGTCAAGAGGTCGTCCTCGCTGGCGGCGTTCCTCAAACACAAGTCTCTGAACCTGTACCACCACACGGGCGCCGCCCTGTAGGGAGGGCCCCCAGACCTGGGGGGGGTGGGCCCCCCAGGTCCGGCCCCCCCAGGTCCACCCTGATGGCGGTCACGTGACCATCGTGGAAGCGTTTTTAGCTCCTTCAGAATCTTCTTCTTCCACCAGGATGTTTTGACTCAGCGGCGATGGGAGCCGGTCAGAGACGTTTGCGCTCCTGGGCGTTGGCGAGCCGGCGGTTTCGGTCTGGGTCGGTTACGTAAGGTCGTGGGACCTGAAGTCTGAAGGTCGAGCAGCTGATAAGAGCTGTCAGAACAGGCCCCGCCCCCCTCGGACACGCTCCTCAGCCGGGCGTCACGCCCTCTTTATTCACTCTGTCCTCACCCTGTGTGTGTGTGTGTGTGTGTGTGTGTGTGTGTGACACTTGTGCACGGGGCCAAATGTTTATAGGGAATGTTTACTGGCTGGTTGGTTACCATGGAAACGTCAGGCTGCCATTAAACCCAGCGATCTTTAACCTGGGAACACGCTCAACCTGTGTGTGTGCACGTGTGTGTGTGTGCACGTGTGTGTGTGCACTCTTTGTTCATCGTTCCATTTGTGTTCCTCGCTGTTGCGAAACCCTCGTTCCTCCTGCTCCTGGAGAATGCAGACCTTGTCTGAACAGGCCCAGCAGAGCCGCTGGGACCGCCCCACTGCTCCCAGTTTGAGGTGTGGGCCACAGAAGAGCCGCACTGGTTCCAGTTAGTACTGGTGTGTGTTACTGGTGTGTGTTGCTGGTGAGCGCTACTGGTGCACGACTCTGTTTTTAAAGGGCACGTTAGTTTCAATAAAGTCTTTGATCCTCCCCATGGCTCCTCCCCCGACTGCTGCGGCTCCTCCCCCAGCCGGACGCAGGCGCAGGCGCAGACGCAGGCGCAGGCGCAGACGCAGGCGCAGACGCAGGCGCAGACGCAGGCGCAGACGCAGGCGCAGACGCAGGCGTGTTCAATGAAGGAGGAACAGACGTTTCTCTCAG
Organism: Lagocephalus sceleratus; assembly: GCA_911728415.1. Lineage (NCBI taxonomy): Eukaryota > Metazoa > Chordata > Actinopteri > Tetraodontiformes > Tetraodontidae > Lagocephalus > Lagocephalus sceleratus. The sequence goes on from CAJVRN010000027.1 coordinate 375,699, forward strand.
CTTTATTGTGCTGCGTGACCCCCGAGCCTGCAGCCGGCGGCGCCCCGCCTCAGATCAGAGCTTTTACAGGAACACAAAGACGCTCGACGGCGGCTGCAAACGGCGTTCTCCTTCAGGGCCGCCACGCCCTCCCGCTCGTCGGCCTGCCTCCACGAAGCGGGCCGAGGAGCGCCCGGGCGAAGGGACGAGAACGAGGTTTGGCGTGTCAGATCTACTCGTCCTGGAGGGGAAGGGGAGTCCAGGAGCGCCGAGTCAAAAGAAGATCAAAGAGAGGCAGAGGAAAATAAATACACAACAAAGATAAGCAGACGCACAAACGTGTAGATGGACAAACGGACGCTTAAATAAGACGATAGGGTTAAAGGTCAAGTCTAGCTCTTTAAGTTAACTGTATTTTTTAGTGATTCTCTCTGAACTACTGATTAACAAGATGGCGGCAGCTTCTTTTTGTCTTTTTGGAGCTTTGAATTTTTTTTGGGGCTCTGTCGTTGACCGAGGCCGCGGCGGCCAGCTCGGAGGTCGTGCTGCGGTCGTTCTTGTGAAGCCGAAACCATCGGGACCGCCGAGGCCCTCGGGGGCGGGGGGGGGCCCTCGGGGGGACCCCGACGCCCCCGGGGGAGGGGCTTCGGTCGGCGGGCGACGGTCCGGGCTTCTAGGAGGCACGGGCCGGCTGCAGGGGGGGGCAGGGGGACGAGCTGGCCTCCTGGAGGGACGGGGGGGCGCCGCACACGCCCAGGCCCCCCTCCCCCGGGGTCAGCGCGCCTTCGTGGGCCGCCGTGGCGTCCTCGTTGTAGAGCCGCTTGATGTCGTCGTAGATGTCGTCCTCCTCCATCTCCTCCACCTGCAGACACAAGCGTGGGCACGTGTTCACACCGACCATCAGGGGGGGGTCCTGGGGGGGGGGGGTCCTGGGGGGGGTCCGGGGGGGCTACCTTGCGCTTGGTGGAGGCCTTGCAGCGAACGGTGACCTTCTGTAGGGGCTGATGGGGGCCGAGGCGCTTCAGCGGAGACAGCAGGGCCGGGACGTTGTGGGGTTGGGCGCCGTCCTCCCGTCCACCAGCGGAGGTCTGCAGCTGGAGGGGGGGGGCGGCAGGGGGGGGGCGCTCCAGGGACACACCCGGGGGGTTGGAGAGGAACCCTGGGGGGACAAAGGGGGGAGAGGCGTGAGCGTGGGCCTCCGCTGATCCATGAACCAACCTCAGGGCTCTCTCACACACACACACACACACACACACACACACACACACACACACACACACACACACACACACACACACACACACACACACACACACAGGTTGAAGGTACCTGGTGTCTGGGGGGGGGCCGTGGGGCTCTGCTGGGGGGGCTGGTAGATGTAGACGGTGTTTGGAGGAGGGGGAGCTCTGCGTGCCGACAGGCTGTGAGCCACCAGCTCTCGGCTCCAGATCAGCTCAGAGCTGTTGACCTGACAGACGGGGGGGGGCCGGGGGCGGGGGTCAGCATCTGTGAGGCAGCACCACGACAAACCTTCAGGAGCCCGTCTGAAGGTCACGGCCCCGCTGGTACCTGAGTCTTCTTGAGTAGGTCAAAGGTCAGACCCAACCAGTCGGGACAGCAGGTCTCCAGCTCCAGGGTGAGCAGAGCCAAGGCCAGCACCGACCCTTTGAGCTGCACACACACACACACACACGCACACACACGTAGATGTGAGCAGCGCCCCCTGCTGCCGACAGGCGGAGCTGCAGCGCCCTCAGCTGGCAGCAGGGGGCGCTGCAGCTCCGCCCCCACCTGCCTGTGTGCGTGTGTGTGTGCGCGCGCGCACCTGCATGAGCGTGTGGTCAGCCAGGCAGTGGTAGAGTTGGCGGGTGAGGTGGCTCAGGTGCTGAGAGCGGTTCAGCCCCAACAGGGAGTCCAAAAGTCCTGGACGACACGACAGCACCATGGCGTGGAACTAGGAGAGGGGCGGAGCCAGGAGAACCTCACACACCTCAGCATGGCTCAGGATGTACTTAAAGGGGGGGGGCGCAGACGTACGATGTGGAGGAAGTCCAGCGCGGTGGTGCTGTGGAGGTCCCAGCTCAACTTGTCCAGGATGATCCGCTCCATCCTGAGGATCTCTGAGGGAGAGCAGCCACAGCTGCTGGAGACAGCCAGCTCCTTCAGAGAGGGCACACGCTGGACACACACACACACACACACACACACAGTGACAGACACACACACACACACATACACACACACAGACGCACACACACACACACACAGTGACAGACACACACACAGTGACAGACACACACACAGAGACACACACACAGAGACAGACACACACACAGACACACACACAGTGACAGACACACACACAGAGACACACACAGACACACACACACAGTGACAGACACACACACACACACAGTGACAGACACACACACAGAGACACACACAGACACACACACACAGTGACAGACACACACACACACAGTGACAGACACACACACAGAGACACACACAGACAGTGACAGACACACACACAGACACACACACAGAGACAGACACACACACAGACACACACACACAGTGACAGACACACACACAGACACACACACAAAGACACACACACACAGTGACAGACACACACACAGACACACACACAGTGACAGACACACACACAGACACACACACAAAGACACACACACACACAGTGACAGACACAGACACACACACACAGTGACACACACAGAGAAAGACACAGAGACACACACACAGACACAAGGGTTAAAGGAGCATAACAGGCAAGTGTGTGTATGTGTGTGTCTGTGTGAGGTGTGTGTGTTCACCTCATCCTCCTCACTGGTTTTAGCAGCCAGGAAGAAGCAGGTGATGGCGATGCAGCGCAGGTACTTTGGACGGGCCTGTGAGCACAGAGGACCGTCGTTAGAGACACACACACACACACACACACACACACGTGCTGGTCTAACAGGGGTTCACTTCTCTCACACACACACACACACACACACACGCTGGTCTAACACACTCAACACACCAGGGTTCACTTCTCTCTCTCTCTCTCACACACACACACTCACACTCACACACACACACACACACACACACACACACACACACACACACACACACACACACACAGCTTTTCAGAGGCTTGAGCAGAGTCTAAGAGACGCCCCAGTTGTGGTGGGTCCAGTGAGACAGCTCACTGAGTTCAGGGTTCAGTGTCTTATGGTCCAATCTTTTATGGGTCCAGGGTCCGACCGTCTCCTGGACAGTCGTCTGTCTGTCTGGAATGTGTCCTGTGTGTTTATTGCTGCTGCTTTATTGCTGCTGCTTTATAAACCAGTGGTCCGCAACCCCCGGGGCGTGGGCCAATACTGGTCCGTGGATCAATCAGTACCGGTCCTCCAAGAAATAATTGATTACTTCTGTTGTGTTTATTATCTGAGTCTGAACAGTCTTATTTTGAAAAACGACCTCTCGGTTACATCTCGGTCACTTGAGCACCAAAAGCATCAAAATGAGTAAAAAACAGACGTGAAGTTTATTTTGAAGGGGAAAAGGTCCAGATTTAGATTTAGACTGGACATGTAAACGTCTACGTGTGCCCCCTCAGGCATTGACCGGTCTGATGATACAAAGGTTGAGAACCACTGAGGTAAAGGGTCTGGTACTGGTGGTACTGGTTTAGGTAGTGGGGGGGCTGGGGCGTTCTTCAGCTGTGTGCTGAGTCTCAATAACGCTGGAACAAGTCAGACGTGACAAAGGTTTGTGGTGTCCTGTCTGAGGGGACACACTGTCCTGGGACTCCCTGTTCCTGTGTACACAGCAGCCGCAAGGCCACCAAGCAGCTCGCCATCATCCTGGATGATGAAGAAGATCATCATCATCATCATCATCATCATCATGGATGCAGCCAGTGTCCACGTTAAAGCTGCTCAAGACAGAAGCACCAGTCTGACGGCTTCATCGCTTCATTGTCTCGATTCTGAGAGTTCAGTAAACACAGACGAGTTTTAAATTCACCTGGTTCACACACACACACACACACACACACACACACACACACACACACACACACACACACACTCAGGGTAGAGTAACACAACCACTGCTCCATGAACCTTTGAGACTGAGCTGATGACTTAATCAACCCTCAAAGTCCACAAAGTCAAACCAGAATCTCCCTAAAGTCAGATCAAAGCTTTTGTTTTCTTCTCTTCATTTAACTTCATTTAACGTCTTAGTGAGCTCTTGTTCCCTCACCCACCAGCTTTGGTACACGTGGTGACGCTACAGACATCTAGTAAAGCTACAGACACACTACAGTGAAGCTGCAGACACACTACATGAAGCTACAGATGCACTACAGTGATTCTACAGTGATACTACAGCGAAGCTACACTGATGCTACAGTGAAGCTACACTGACACTACTGTGACAATACAGAGAAGCTACAGACAAAATACAGTGACGCTAAAATTAAGCTGATGCTACAGTGACGCTATAGTGAAGCTACAGTGATCCAACAGTGAAGCTACAGTGATCCTACAGTGAAGCTACAGTGTAGCTACAGTGATGGTACAGTGATCCTACAGTGAAGCTACAGTGACGCTACAGTGATCCTACAGTGAAGCTACAGTGACTGTACAGTGATCCTACAGTGAAGCTACAGTGCTACTACAGTGATGCTACAGTGAAGCTACAGTGATGCTACAGTGATCCTACAGTGAAGCTACAGTAGTCCAACAGTGAAGCTACAGGGAAGCTACAGTGCTGCTACAGTGACGCTACAGTGATCCTACAGTGAAGCTACAGTGTAGCTACAGTGGTCCAACAGTGAAGCTACAGGGAAGCTACAGTGCTGCTACAGTGACGCTACAGTGGTCCAACAGTGAAGCTACAGTGGTCCAACAGTGAAGCAACAGTGACGCTACAGTGACGCTACAGTGGTCCAACAGTGAAGCTACAGTGTAGCTACAGTGGTCCAACAGTGAAGCTACAGTGTAGCTACAGTGAAGCTATAGTGACGCTACAGTGGTCCAACAATGACGCTACAGTGTAGCTACAGTGACGCTCCAGCGACCATCACACCAGAGCTGCTTGGGTCCCCCTAAGCTTTAAAGAGGCCTCGCCTCAGGGGAGCAGCCGCCTGTACCTTGATGGGACCGAGGAAGCGGTCCATGATGCTGACAGCCAGCACCAGCGTCTCCGGGTACAGCTGCAGTCGGCGGTGGAGCTCCAACAACCAGCGCACAGCCTCGTCCCGCTGGCTCGGGGAAATATCTGTATCCTGCAACAAAGAGCACACACACCCTCCGTTAATGCCTTTAACTGTAAGGGAAGAGAGGTCAAGAAAGGTCATTTATCTGAATGAGCCTGTGTTTGGAGGACAATCACAAGTGGGTCTACTCCAACACAAACTAATATTGGACAAACAACAAGCTTCAGGCTCACAGCTCCCTTTGCAGGTGAACTTTGGTTGTACTGCAGGCCTGTTTGGCAGTGGAGCCCTTCATTACCTCTGATGTAGGCTACTTTAATCCATTTCATACCAAATAAACACTTTCAATAACGGCCAACAAAACTGGATTTCCAGTTGAGACACTAGTACAGGTTTAGAGTACTTTATTACTGCCCACAACAGCGTAAACATGTGACTCACTGAAGTTCTTTAATGACTGACAGGGACTCCAGCCTGTTCTCCCATATAATATGATGTATATGGCGGTCATCAAGTACAGCCAGTATGACTGGAAATACACCGACCAGGTAGGAAATCTGCTCTGGTCACATGATGCAGCAACGCAGCATGAAGGTACTGGAGTTATTACGATTACTCACGCGGAGGGAGGATGCTTCTCTAATACCGCCCCCCTGAGACGGCCATAGATTACAGTTATGTAATCTATGTTATGTGATGGATAGCATGTTCACAGGAGCGCCTGAGCTCTGTGTGTAGGGCTCCACTCCCCTTTGGGCCTGCTGTGGCTTCAGTCTGTGCTCTCATCTGTGTGTGTGTGTGTCTCAGGGGGCTGACCTTGAACACTCTACAGTCTGACCTCTCAGGTGGTCACACCTCCGTGGTCTTAACCCTCACGGGTTGTGTGTCTAATGTTGTCTGTTCTAAGCCCCACCAACCCCCCGTTCTCATGATGCCTGCTGCCCACCTCCTGACCTGCTCACCCTTCTGACAGACACCCTGACCTCAGCGGGCCTTTATCTGGTTAAATAATAACACATTTAAACTTTGACACAACGGCAGACCAACAAATTAATGACCACAAACTACCACAACACTGTTGTGACTCTCCCTCCAGCTTTGTGCCAGCTTCAGGGTGAACCAAGGCCAAGTGGTGCTTCCACACCAGACCCGCGAACAAGGACAGAAGACAACTGTGTGTGTGTGTGTGTGTGTGTGTGAATGTGTGTGTATGTGTGAGTGTGTGTGAATGTGTGTGTGTGTGTGAATGTGTGTGTGTGTGAGTGTGTGTGTGTGAGTGTGTGTGAGTGAGTGTATGTATGTGTGTGAATGTGTGTGTGTGTGTGAATGTGTGTGTGTGTGTGTGAGTGTGTGTATGTGTGAGTGTGTGTGTGTGTGAGTGTGTGTATGTGTGAGTGTGTATGTGTGAGTGTGTGAGTGTTCCAACTGAACGGTAACTCGACACTGCTGGCTGGAAGTGTCTAACCTAAAAACAACTGGCCTAGTTCCCGCTGGCCCGTGGAGCAGCAGATCAGCAGAGATAAGGGCTCATGGTGGCGCTCGCCTCCACTCAGGTGACCCCCGGAGGAGGAGACAGGCTCCACAGCTCAGGTGACCCCAGCTGACCCCAGCAGACGCCCCATGGCGCTGACCCTCCTGACTGTTACAGCTCAACTTTTAAACCGTGTATCTGACCCAAAGGTGGTCCCTGGTGTGGGCGGGTGGTGTTGAGGACCGGACGTGTTCGGTCCCTCTCTTGCTGGTGCAGGACCAGAGAGGTCACATGACCCTACAGCAGCCCAGCGCCTCCTCAACCCCTCGTGACCCGAGAGGGCCTCCATCTCCAGCTCCCTGATGGTGACACACGAGGGAACGCCAACAGCAGCGGGTGGACTTCCACCGCGACGCCAACGCCGTTCACGGCCATGACCTCTACGGGGTAGAGCACCTGAGTGTGTTCTCAGGATCAGAGAGGAGAGGAGTGAGAGGAGTGAGAGGGGTGAGAGGAATGAGAGGGGTGAGAGGAATGAGAGGGGTGAGAGGAGTGAGAGGGGTGAGAGGAATGAGAGGGGTGAGAGGAGAGGTGTGAGAGGAATGAGAGGGGTGAGAGGAGAGGTGTGAGAGGAATGAGAGGGGTGAGAGGTGTGAGAGGTGTGAGAGGTGTGAGAGGGGTGAGAGGAATGAGAGGAGAGGGGTGAGAGGTGTGAGAGGAGAGGGGTGAGAGGTGTGAGAGGTGTGAGAGGAGTGAGGAGAGGGGTGAGAGGAGTGAGAGGAATGAGAGGAGAGGGGTGAGAGGTGTGAGAGGAGTGAGAGGTGTGAGAGGGGTGAGAGGAGTGAGAGGAGAGGTGTGAGAGGAGTGAGAGGAATGAGAGGAGTTAGAGGAGAAGGGTGAGAGGTGTGAGAGGAGAGGGGTGAGAGGAGTGAGAGGAGTGAGAGGTGTGAGGAGTGAGAGGGGTGAGAGGAATGAGAGGGGTGAGAGGATTGAGAGGGGTGAGAGGAATGAGAGGGGTGAGAGGAATGAGAGGGGTGAGAGGAGAGGTGTGAGAGGAATGAGAGGGGTGAGAGGGAGAGGTGTGAGAGGAATGAGAGGGGTGAGAGGTGTGAGAGGGGTGAGAGGTGTGAGAGGGGTGAGAGGAATGAGAGGAGAGGGGTGAGAGGTGTGAGAGGAGAGGTGTGAGAGGTGTGAGAGGAGTGAGGAGAGGGGTGAGAGGAGTGAGAGGAATGAGAGGAGAGGGGTGAGAGGTGTGAGAGGAGTGAGAGGTGTGAGAGGGGTGAGAGGAGTGAGAGGAGAGGTGTGAGAGGAGTGAGAGGAATGAGAGGAGTTAGAGGAGAAGGGTGAGAGGTGTGAGAGGAGAGGGGTGAGAGGAGTGAGAGGTGTGAGGAGTGAGAGGGGTGAGAGGAGTGAGGGGGTGAGAGGAATGAGAGGGGTGAGAGGAATGAGAGGAGTGAGAGGAGTGAGAGGAGAGGGGTGAGAGGGGTGAGAGGAATGAGAGGGGTGAGAGGAATGAGAGGGTGACAGGAGTGAGAGGAATGAGAGGAGTGAGAGGAGAGGGGTGAGAGGGGTGAGAGGAATGAGAGGGTGACAGGAGTGAGAGGAATGAGAGGAGTTAGAGGAGAAGGGTGAGAGGTGTGAGAGGAGAGGGGTGAGAGGTGTGAGAGGAGAGGGGTGAGAGGGGTGAGAGGTGTGAGAGGAGAGGGTGAGAGGAGTGAGAGGGGTGAGAGGAATGAGAGGGGTGAGAAGAGTGAGAGGGGTGAGAGGAGGGGAGTGAGAGGAGTGAGAGGGGTGAGAGGAGTGACAGGAGTGAGAGGAGTGAGAGGAATGAGAGGAGTGAGCAGACTGAAGCAGACCTGAGACAAGACAGAAGCCAGGCGGACCGGTCCTGCAGGATGAAGATCAGCTGCTCCTCACCGTGGGTGTGTTTACTGAGACTACCAGAGTAGACCTGAGCGCAGCCTCAACGGGACCAACAGGACCGCACATGGACACACACGGTTGAGGGGGCTGCTACCCCACTGTGTGTGTGTGTGTGTGTGTGTGTGTGTGTGTGTGTGTGTGTGTGTGTGTGTGTGTGTGTGACTCCAGGAGGGTGTTTGATGAAGAGCTGGGTGAAGTGTCATCACTGGTGAGGGTCCAGGTCCCCCAGGAGGGAGCAGCGTGTTTACACCAGTGGTTGAACGGGTTTACCCTTGGGGGGGGGGGGGTCGGTGGAGGGGGGGCTTTGACTGTTGACTCTCCTCTAAATGGGCGCGCTCTAGTTTCCCTTGGACCCTGACGTGTAGGCGCTGGGTGTGCAGCCCCGTGGTGGGGGCCCCTCACCTGTGAGGAGGGCTTCTTGGGCGGGGGGAGCCTCCACGTCTCAGCCTCCCTAGAAGCTGCCTTCTCCAGGAGGAGACACAGCCTCTGGGGCCCCCAGGGTTCCAGGATCTTCATCCTCTGTCCCCCCGGTGACGCCTCCCTCCTCACTGGATACAGCTACCTGCACACACCAGACACACACCGTCACACACGTACACACACACCAGACACACACCGTCACACACGTATACACACACACAGGAGACACACACCGTCACACACGTACACACACACCAGACACACACCGTCACACACGTATACACACACACCAGACACACACCAGACACACACCGTCACACACGTATACACACACCAGACACACACCGTCACACACGTATACACACACACAGGAGACACACACCGTCACACACGTATACACACACACCAGACACACACCGTCACACACGTATACACACACACCAGACACACACCAGACACACACCGTCACACACGTATACACACACCAGACACACACCGTCACACACGTATACACACACACAGGAGACACACACCGTCACACACGTATACACACACACCAGACACACACCGTCACACACGTATACACACACCAGACACACACCGTCACACACGTATACACACACCAGACACACACCGTCACACACGTACACACACACCAGACACACACCATCACACACGTACACACACACCAGACACACACCGTCACACACGTACACACACACCAGACACACACCGTCACACACGTATACACACACACAGGAGACACACACCGTCACACACGTACACACACACCAGACACACACCGTCACACACGTATACACACACCAGACACACACCGTCACACACGTACACACACACCAGACACACACCGTCACACACGTACACACACACCAGACACACACCGTCACACACGTACACACACACCAGACACACACCGTCACACACGTATACACACACACAGGAGACACACACCGTCACACACGTATACACACACCAGACACACACCGTCAGACACGTACACACACCAGACACACACCGTCACACACGTACACACACCAGACACACACCGTCACACACGTATACACACACCAGACACACACCGTCACACACGTACACACACCAGACACACACCGTCACACACGTACACACACACACACCAGACACACACCGTCACACACGTATACACACCAGACACACACCGTCACACACGTACACACCAGACACACACCGTCACACACGTACACACACACCAGACACACACCGTCACACACGTATACACACACACCAGACACACACCGTCACACACGTATACACACACACACCAGACACACACCATCACACACGTACACACACACCAGACACACACCGTCACACACGTATACACACACCAGACACACACCGTCACACACGTATACACACACACAGGAGACACACACCGTCACACACGTATACACACACACCAGACACACACCGTCACACACGTATACACACACACCAGACACACACCGTCACACACATATACACACACACCAGACACACACTGTCACACACGTACACACACATACACACACACACAAGACACACACACCAGAAACACACCGTCACACACATGTACACAAACCAGAAACACACCGTCACACACACGTACACAAACCAGAAACACACCGTCACACACACACATACACACCAGACACACACGTACACAAACACACACGTACACACACCTTCACACACACACACCAGACACACACCGTCACACACATATACACACACGTCAGACACACACCGTCACACACACGTACACACACCGTCACACACACGTATACACACACACCAGACACACACACACACACCAGACACAGACACACCAGACACACACCAGACAGACAGACAGACAGACAGACAGACACACACACACACACACACACACCCTCCATGGGCCCATAATCCGTCAGATTACCTCGTCCCTTTGGGGGTAAAGGAGACATGATCGGATAGTTTCACTGTTGTTGTTTGTTGTTGTTGTTGTTGTTGTGGCCTCACTAACGAGGCTGGGCTCGTGAGAGCAGCCGCAGCCGGCTCGTGGGGGCTGGATTAGGGCTGGATTAGGACAGGTATTCAGGTGAAGGGGTGTCTAATCCCCGGTGTTGTTGTGGACCTGACATGGATGCGGCTACTTCCTGGGCCGACGGGCCCGGCGTTGCTAACGACCTGCCCCCCCCCCCCGGGGGCAGGCCTCGGCCTAAGGCTGGTTGGGGGTCGAGCAGGTCGGTGGCCCCCCCTCGGGGAGGGGGGGTGGGGCGGAGGTGCCCCAGCACATAGCCGGAGCCCGGAGCCTTACCTCCCCTGCGAAGCGGAGAAAACCACAGCGGGGTTTCATCCGGTCCGGTGCGGTCGATGAAGGGGCAGATGGGGGGGGCCGCGGCTCCGCTCAGTCGTCCATCCTGCCGCCGCGGTGCCGCTGGGGGGGACAAAAACCCTGAAAAGAAAAGAACGGAGTATAGACGGAGGCGTCTACTTCCGCTGCGGGGACGGGGGGGAGGCGGCGTGACGTCACACCAGCCACGCCCACCGGGCGCAGGAGATCGGCTGGGGTGGGCGTGGGTGGCGTGACGTCACGCCGGACACGCCCACAAGAGGCAATAGATCAGGTCTTGTGGGCGTGGCTGGTGTGACGTCGCGCCAGTTACGCCCACAAAACGCAAAGATCCGCTGTGGTGGGCGTGTCCGGCGTGACGTCACGCGAGGTCCCCCCACCAGACGCAGAAGATCGGGTCTTGTGGGCGTGGCTGGTGTGACGTCACTCAAGGCAACAGCCAGACTACAGGGTCAACAAAAGGAGTCAGACTGTAACTCTTTATTAAGTTATTTTATTCGTTATACATGTTTCATACGATAAATAAAAGTGTGTGTGTGCGTTTAAGTGCGTGTGTTAAATGTGTGTGCGTTTAGGTGTGTGTTTATGTGTCTCTTAGTAGTGTTTGTGACATTGATGACATAACGACCTGTGGTGAGAGGAGTTAAAGCAGGTACAGAGGTGAAGGTGTGACTGGGGGAGAGAAGGGATAAACAGCCCAAGAAGGGTGAGGTGAGAGCAGGGAGGGAGGTAGAAGGTGAAGGGTCAAGGGTCAACAGAAGAGAGACCAGGAAAGAGGTGAAGACTGGTGGAGAAAAGAAAGAGTGAAAGGGCTGATGAGGAGGGCTCTGACGTGGGGGACAGAGAACATATGAAGTGAATACACCAGTACCTGAGAGACAGGTGGAGGTTTATGGACGTGGGGAGAGAGGACAGAGGAGTGAGGACGACAGGACAGGTCAGACAGAGGAGGACAGGTGAGAGGAGGACAGGTGAGGTCAGACTTGCACTGGTCACAGGAGGTTTGGTGACCCTGACCAACCAACAACAGGACCAACAACAGGACCAACAACAGGACCAACAACAGGGCCAAAGACAGGACCAACAACAGGACCAACAACAGGACCAACAACAGGACCAACAACAGGGCCAAAGACAGGACCAACAACAGGACCAACAACAGGACCAACAACAGGACCAACAACAGGACCAACAACAGGGCCAAAGACAGGACCAACAACAGGACCAACAACAGGACCAACAACAGGACCAACGACAGGACCAACAACAGGGCCAAAGACAGGACCAACAACAGGACCAACAACAGAACCAACAGGACCAACAACAGGACCAACAGGACCAACAACAGGGCCAACAACAGGACCAACAACAGGACCAACAACAGGACCAAAGACAGGACCAACAACAGGACCAACAACAGGACCAACGACAGGGCCAAAGACAGGACCAACAACAGGGCCAAAGACAGGACCAACAACAGGACCAACAACAGGACCAACAACAGGGCCAAAGACAGGACCAACAACAGGACCAACAACAGGGCCAAAGACAGGACCAACAACAGGGCCAAAGACAGGACCAACAACAGGGCCAAAGACAGGACCAACAACAGGACCAACAACAGGGCCAAAGACAGGACCAACAACAGGACCAACAACAGGGCCAAAGACAGGACCAACAACAGGGCCAAAGACAGGACCAACAACAGGACCAACAACAGGACCAACAACAGGGCCAACAACAGGACCAACAACAGGGCCAAAGACAGGACCAACAACAGGACCAACAACAGGACCAACAACAGGGCCAACAACAGGACCAACAACAGGGCCAAAGACAGGACCAACAACAGGACCAACAACAGGGCCAAAGACAGGACCAACAACAGGGCCAAAGACAGGACCAACAACAGGGCCAAAGACAGGACCAACAACAGGGCCAAAGACAGGACCAACAACAGGACCAACAACAGGGCCAAAGACAGGACCAACAGGACCAACAGGACCAACAACAGGACCAACAGGACCAACAACAGGACCAACAACAGGACCAACAACAGGGCCAAAGACAGGACCAACAACAGGGCCAACAACAGGGCCAAAGACAGGACCAACAGGACCAACAACAGGACCAACAGGACCAACAACAGGATCAAAGACAGGACCAACAACAGGACCAACAACAGGACCAACAGGACCAACAACAGGACCAACAGGACCAACAACAGGGCCATTAGTCTGCAGGTTTAGGACGTGTCTGAGCCTTCTGTCACCCTGCCCTGACGCAAGCGTGTGATTTACGTGTATTGAGGTCATTCCTCAGAAAGAGGAAGTGTGTCATTGAGCATAAGAGTTTGGAGAAAGCCCCCTCTGACGAAAGCACACACATCCTCCCAGACCCACTCCGAGGAGCCTTCACTGCGTTAGACCTGGTCTGGCTTCAAAAGCGCTGTAAAAGAACTCTCGGGAGCGACAGAAGACATATTTTGTTAAATCTTCCTGTCGACAAATAACAAAAAGACGCTACGTAATCTTCGACGACGTCAGTGGATTCCTTTCAACCCGTCGACCAATCAGATCGTCCCATTTTGGGCGGACTATTTGAACGTGCCCAAATACCGAGCTCTCATTGGCTGAGAGGAAGATCAATCTGGAGGGACCGCCCACTGTCATAGATCAGATATATGTCGGCTTCAGTTGTAATTATCAGCGGGCGAAGGCGTCGTTGTGCGTTTTAACCACGACGAGGGGTTCTTGATAACACCAACCGGCCGGTGAGAAACATAAATCGCGGTTTTAAGCCGTGTTTTTCTCCGTTAACGCTCAAGGGGGCGGGTTCCCATTGCTTCCTGGACATTAAATTCCGCCCTGCCATTGGTTGGGCTGGCGTGACGTCACTCGATGGGCGTGAACCTTTCGAACGTCAACAAAAGAGAAAAGAGAGAAAAGGGAAAAGACGGAGAGGAAACGGAGCAGAAATGTGGATTTAACCTCCGATTACAGGTAAACTTCTCACATTTACTCACACCCAGGCCGACATAAACACACGCCGCGGCGCTCACCTCTGTCCGAGGTTACCATTCACTCGCGTTTCTTGAAAAAGACGAAAGAAAGGGTCGACCAACAATGAAAGGTTTAGTAACTTCAGCGAGCCGATCTTAAATCATTACGTTTGTTCTTAAACAATCACCGTCTTCTTTATTTCCCCTACGTGTTTTATCGTCATTAAATCTACACCTACGCGCTTAAAACCACGGATGGAGTGTTTTTCAGACAGTATGTACGTGTCGGAGCCTGAGCAGTCTCCACTTTAAAGGTGTTCACCCCCTCATGTGTGATATGTTCGCCCTCATGTGTGATATGTTCGCCCTCATATGTGATATGTTCGCCCTCATGTGTGAGGTTTTATAATAATAAACACACTTTTGAGGCCCTTTCGGGCTGTTTGTGTGAAGGCGAACGCCGAGCGCCCCTCCCCCGCCCCGGCGGAGCTTTAAACCGGGGGCTGGGCTCGGCCCCCCCCGGCCTCACAAACACCGCCACACGGGGGGCTGGGGCCCCGGCCGGTCGGGTCCGAGGGCCCCGGGGGGCCCGGCGTCGTCTTGGGACCTTAAAGGGTCGTTTTTGACGGCGAAAACACCGAGAAGGAGTCGGAGGGCGGGGCCTGGGGCCCAGCTGAGACGAGTGGGCGGGGCTTAGCGGGGCACGCCCCCCGCCGGGGGGCCCTTTATCCAGGATTTATAGTATCTTAATACCAGTCTGGTTCTGGGGGTCTCCTGCTGGTATCAGCCTGGTTTACTGGTCTACTGGGGGTGCTGGTACCAGCCTGGTCTACTGGGGGTGCTGGTACCAGCCTGGTTTACTGGTGGTGCTGGTACCAGCCTGGTTTACTGGTGGTGCTGGTACCAGCCCGGGGTCTACTGGGGGTGCTGGTACCAGCCTGGTTTACTGGTGGTGCTGGTACCAGCCTGGGGTCTACTGGGGGTGCTGGTACCAGCCCGGGGTCTACTGGTGGTGCTGGTACCAGCCTGGTTTACTGGTGGTGCTGGTACCAGCCTGGTTTACTGCTGGTGCTGGTACCAGCCTGGTCTACTGGGGGTGCTGGTACCAGCCTGGGGTCTACTGGGGGTGCTGGTACCAGCCTGGTCTACTGGGGGTGCTGGTACCAGTCTAATGCTGGTTGTGTTCCCAGTGAAGGACCTGCCCAGGACCGCCTGCTCTCATGCCAGAGGGATGGATGCCTTCAAGCTGATGAAGGAGCTGAGGCTGACCTGCGAGCAGGAGGTCCACTACCTCCCCAAGAAGTCGGGGCTGAGCCTCATCGCCTCCTCGGTGCAGGTCGGTGGTGGGCGGCGCCCCCCTCCGGTCCGCCGTGCCCCGACCCGGCGCTGGTTTTAAACGGGGGGCTGTGTGTTCCAGGACGAGGGGCGGATCTCGGCCAAGTGCAGGGACGCCCGGGTGGAGGACCTCTGGAGCCTGACCAGCTTCTTCGGCTACAGCACTCAGACCTTCGTCCTGGCGGTGAACCTTCTGGACCGCTTCCTGGCCATGATGAGGGTCCGTGCCCCCCCCCCAGGGCCCGGTTCTGCCGGTCCTCCCCGTCGCTGACGCCCCGTGTGCCCACAGATCCAGCCCAAGCACCTGTCCTGCGTCAGCCTCAGCTGCCTCCACCTGGCGGCCAAGGTGACGGAGGAGGAGTGCGACCTCACGCCCAGCGACGAGCTCATCCGCATCGGCCAGTGCCGCTTCACCGTGTCCGACCTGGAGCGCATGGAGAACATCGT
The DNA here is from genome assembly GCA_911728415.1 of Lagocephalus sceleratus. Lineage (NCBI taxonomy): Eukaryota > Metazoa > Chordata > Actinopteri > Tetraodontiformes > Tetraodontidae > Lagocephalus > Lagocephalus sceleratus. Next base: position 391,888 of record CAJVRN010000027.1, read on the forward strand.
GGCCCGCAAGCTGGACTTCAAGGCCAAGGCCGTCACCGCCCTGACCTTCCTGCAGCTGTACCACCAGATCACGCTGGCCCACGCCGCCGACAGGTGAGGTCAAAGGTCAAGGTCGGGGGGCCCACAACACAGAGGAGGGGCTGTGTGTCACGTTGTTTGTGTGGAAACACACACGGTCGTGTTCTGAACGCTGGGCGGACCAAAGTCCACCGATAAGAGCTGGTCCAGGCCCAAGGCTGAGGGTCAGCAGGTGTGTGTGTCTGGGGGGGTCCAGGCCCAAGGCTGAGGGTCAGCAGGTGTGTGTGTCTGGGGGGGTCCAGGCCCAAGGCTGAGGGTCAGCAGGTGTGTGTGTCTGGGGGGGTCCAGGCCTGTGTGTGTCTGGTGGGGGGGTCCAGGCCTGTGTGTGTCTGGTGGGGGGGTCCAGGCCTGTGTGTGTCTGGTGGGGGGTCCAGGCCTGTGTGTGTCTCTAGCGGGGGGGTCAAGGCCTGTGTTGTGTCTCTAGCGGGGGGTCAAGGCCTGTGTGTGTCTGGGGGGGTCCAGGCCTGTGTGTGTCTGGGGGGGGGGGGTCCAGGCCTGTGTGTGTCTGGTGGGGGGTCCAGACCTGTGTGTGTCTGGTGGGGGGGTCCAGGCCTGTGTGTGTCCACGGCGGGGGGGTCAAGGCCTGTGTGTGTCCACGGTGGGGGGTCCAGGCCTGTGTGTGTCTCTAGCGGGGGGGGTCCAGGCCTGTGTGTGTCTCTAGCGGGGGGGGTCCAGGCCTGTGTGTGTCTCTAGCGGGGGGGTCCAGGCCTGTGTGTGTCTCTAGCGGGGGGGTCAAGGCCTGTGTTGTGTCTCTAGCGGGGGGGTCCAGGCCTGTGTGTGTCTGGTGGGGGGGTCCAGGCCTGTGTGTGTCTGGTGGGGGGGTCAAGGCCTGTGTTGTGTGTCCACGGTGGGGGGGTCCAGGCCTGTGTGTGTCTCTAGCGGGGGGGTCCAGGCCTGTGTGTGTCTCTAGCGGGGGGGTCAAGGCCTGTGTGTGTCTCTAGCAGGGGGGTCCAGGCCTGTGTGTGTCTCTAGCGGGGGGGTCCAGGCCTGTGTGTGTCTCTAGCGGGGGGGTCAAGGCCTGTGTGTGTCTCTAGCGGGGGGGTCAAGGCCTGTGTGTGTCTCTAGCGGGGGGGTCAAGGCCTGTGTGTGTCTCTAGCGGGGGGGTCAAGGCCTGTGTTGTGTCTCTAGCGGGGGGGTCAAGGCCTGTGTGTGTCTCTAGCGGGGGGGTCAAGGCCTGTGTGTGTCCACGGTGGGGGGGTCCAGGCCTGTGTGTGTCTCCAGCGGGGGGGTCAAGGCCTGTGTTGTGTGTCCACAGGAAGCAGACCCTGAGCCTGGAGAAGCTGGAGGCCCAGCTCAAGGCCTGCCTGTGTCGGATCAGCTTCTCCTCAGCCAAGGTGGGTCAGGGGCACGCGCCCAGATGTGGGGGTGGGGGGCCTGACACGCCCAGATGTGGGGGTGGGGCCCCGACACCCCCTGACCTGTGTGCCCCCCCACAGCCCTCGGTCCTGGCCCTGGTCCTCCTGAGACAGGGGATAGAAGCCGTCCAGTCGGAGGACATGCTGGAGATAGCCTTCCACATCCAGAAGCACCTGAAGGTAAGCACGGCCTCCTCAGTCCACAGCTCCTCTGGGGGGGGGCACTTGGTACTAACTGATCAGTAAAGGTGAGCAGGACCCCCCCACGACTGAGGCTTCACTTTAACCCCCCTCACTGTGACTGTTGGGTTCACCCCAGACTCTGGCAGCCTCCAGACTCTGACACCCCCCCCAGACTCTGGCAGGCGCCCCCCTCCAGAATTATGTAAGCTCATACCCAGCGGGGGGGGGGTGTTTATTCTTAGCCAGACTCGGGTCCAAAGCACTTTCCCACTGACACACTTACGTAAGGCGCCTGGTCAGCTGTTCTGATTGAGTGTCCATGTTTACCGCCCCCCCTTATCTGACCAAACCCTACCCCCCTTTACCTGACCAAACCCCCCCCTTATCTGACCAAACGCCCCCCCGACATGCATCTACACATGGACGTGGTTCCTGCTGACCGCAGCACTGCCCCGTCCTCCTCTGCCCCCCCCCCCCATTAACCTGGGGGGGGGCACAGACCTGGTCCCTGGGGGGCTTCTTTAAAGCGTGCTGTGGTTTCAGGTTGCGGACGCAGAGCTGCTGGCGTGGAGCGAGCGCGTGGCGCGGTGCCTGTCCGACTACGCCTCCCCCGAGTGCAGCAAGCCCGACCACCGGCGCCTCCAGTGGGTCGTGTCCCGCCGCACCGCCCAGAACCTGCACAGCTACCGCAACGTCCCCGAGCTGCCCACCATCCCCGAGGGGGGCTGGGACGAGAGCGAGAGGTGAGAGCCCGTTAACCCCCCCCCCCCACAGACCAGAGGTTTCAATATCACTTTCAGTCTGAGCTGGACGTGGGGGAGGTCATGTGACTTCAGTCTGCTGGAAAGTCCCAAACTCTCAGGACTGGGCTAGACAAGCACCTGACACACACACACACACACACACCTGACACACACGTCACCACACACCTGACACACATGTCACCACACACACCTGACACACACACACACACACACCTGACCCACACGTCACCACACACACCTGACACACACACACACACCTGACACACACACACACACACACCTGACACACACGTCACCACACACACCTGACACACACACACACACACACCTGACCCACACGTCACCACACACCTGACACACACACACCTGACACACACACACACACCTGACAGAGCTTGTGTCCACACTCAGACGAGCTCTGTAGAATTCTGTAGCAACACCCGATGTGGTAACACGCCTCGTCAGCTGAGCCCTGGGGACGTGGCGCCGGTTACGTCCCACTGACACACACAGTTCAGTGACATCACACACACACACACACACAGACACCTTCACCTAACAAAGACCTTTAGTCAACAGACGAGCCAGATTGTTTCCAGATAAGTCATGTGGAGACGCTCCCTCAGACGTTAGGTCAATCAGCTGATTGGCTCACACTTGGGCTGCTGGATGGGAGGGGTGTGTGTGTGTGTGTGTGTGTGTGACGCTGCGCTCTCTGTCTGCAGTGAGGACTCGTGTGAAGACGGGATGAGCTCGGGCGAGGAGTCCCTGTGCAGCTCTCTGGGCAGCGACGCAGAAGGCCCCTACTTCCCCCTGCACCTCCACGTGCCTTGATGCCCCCTCAGCTTTGGGGCTGGGGGGACTCGCACAACAACTGGCAGCTGATGGGTGTGTTAGCTTGTGTTTTGTAGACGTGTTGGTGCATGATGAGAGGGCACATTCCAGGTTTAACCCGATGAGGTGTGCCCTCTGGAGCTGAACCCGGTCTGGTACCGACCACAGGCGAGTGGGCTCAGACGGTTCAGTCGTGTGCTCGTGTGTAGGTTATCCTCCTTTGATATGTTTGGGTTATTTATGAAGTACTGTGAGTTAAAAACGGTCCCCTTGGTGATTGAGTCATTTCAGTGAGTTGATAGAGTAGTCGTGTTCTACGGGTCGGGGTCCAGCCGGGTTTTCTGACCAACAGGTGACCCGGTGGGAAGGAAAACCCGGCCGGCCCCCGATGGAGTCGCCACCCGGCTCTCCGTCTGTGGACGTTCGGGACTAAAGGGCGACAGGGTTTCCTTTTCTTGGGCGAGGGTGTCAGGCGTGGTGTTGGTCCAGCGTGAGGGGCAGCAGGCCTGATTGTGGACGCACGTGTAGTCGGAGGTTAAAGACGCCAACTGTAGGATGTAGTTTTCTTTAGTTTTGACTGTGTTGAATGAAAAAAAAACATTGCTCAGCGAGCACTTAAAAAAAGTCCAAAAGTGTCAAAATGTTTATATAAAAACATGTAAAACTGTAAATGATGTATAAAAAAACTGTTAATAGTCCTTTGTAGATATTAATTTATTTATTCTTTGTCAGCTGTACTGAAAAAGCAACAAAATCTTATAAAAATGTTATTTTTCAAACGGTGGTCCGTCTCTTCTTCAAGCGTCACAACGACCCCTGAGCTCTGACACCAACGTTCCCTCGCTGATGAAACGACACCGAGGACAGCAGCTCACGCATTCACATCAACACTCGGTCTGTCTCACACTGATTGTTTCACCACAGCAAACGAAGAAGAGTAAGAAGTCCTACCAAACCAGTAGGACCATTTCCACTTCAAGTCCTGCTCCGTCCTCGTTTGATCCTCCTGTTACTTCCTCGTGTCCCAAAAACACTTAAAATCCCATTCGAGACTTCTTCTTAGGCTGTGATGACTGGGACGTCCCCAGGCGACTCTGGGAACTCTGGGACGGGAACAGGGACTGGGACTGGGATGAGAACAGGGACTGGGACAGTGACTGGGATGGGAACTGGGACTGGGATGAGAACAGGGACTGGGACTGGGACAGGGACTGGGACAGATCCACCCGGGCCGTTTTCAGAGGGAAAGGCTGTGAGCTGGTGAGCTGAGAGGAGGGAGCGTGAGGAGGCTGTGAGCTGAATCCATCCTCAGCGTCATCTCCATCCTCCTGCAAACACAAAACACCAAGACGACACGAGTGATTCACCAGAGGAGGTCTGACAGCATCTGCCAGGGCCGTGTGTGTTCCACCTGTACCCACGTGTGTGCTCCACCTGTACCCACGTGTGTGCTCCACCTGTACCCACGTGTGTTCCACCTGTACCCACATGTGTGTTCCACCTGTACCCACGTGTGTGCTCCACCTGTACCCACATGTGTGTTCCACCTGTACCCACATGTGTGTGTTGCGCCTGTACCCACGTGTGTGCTCCGCCTGTACCCACGTGTGTGCTCCACCTGTACCCACATGTGTGTTCCACCTGTACCCACATGTGTGTGTTGCGCCTGTACCCACGTGTGTGTTCCGCCTGTACCCATGTGTGTGCTCCGCCTGTACCCACGTGTGTGCTCCGCCTGTACCCACGTGTGTGCTCCGCCTGTACCCACGTGTGTGCTCCACCTGTACCCACATGTGTGTTCCACCTGTACCCACACTGGCAGCACAGCCTGTACGTCCTGATGGGGCTCTCATTTGGGATTCTGAAGCTCTTCCTCTAGACTAGCGGTCCCCAACCCCCAGGGCGTGGACCGGTACCGGTCCGTGGATCAATCAGTACCGGTCCTCCAAGAAATAATTGATTATTTCCGTTGTCTTTATTATCTTTTAACAATCTTTTATTTTGAAAAATGACCTCTCGGTTACATCTCGGTCACTTGAGCACCAAAAGCATCAAAATGAGTAAAAAACAGACGTGAAGTTTATTTTGAAGGGGTAAAGGTCCAGATTTAGATTTAGACTGGACGTAAACATCTACGTGTGCCCCCCCCGGTGGTAAAAGGTTGGTGACCTCTGCCCTAGCTCATGCCTGTGTATCAGGGCCCCTCCCCTCCCCGTAAACATCAGTTTTGACGTTAGTCAACGTGATAATCTGCTCTCGTGTCTCTAAACGCTGCGCTTTACATTTCTGCCCCGCTGACGTCAAACAACGTCCAGATTTTGTTTTATAAGCGTTTAGGAAGTCGCTGGCCCTGGGGGGGGGCGAAGAAGCACAGCAGTCTGACCGCTGCAGGTCGGGGCGGTTCTGACATCGTTATATCACGTCTGTGATCGCATCGTGGCCCTCGAGGACTGGATCTGGAGACCCCTGCTGGGTCTGGTCCTCCACCAGTGGCCTTATTGGTCTCTGGTGTCCTGATGACCTTCATCACCACCGACCGACTCCCCTCAAAGCTCACAATCGTTGTGTACGCTCCTGTGATTGTGGACGTGAACGTCCCGTTCTTCTACACCAGGGGTCTCCAGGTCCCCCCCCAGAGGGCCCGTGAGGCTGCAGGTTCTGGTCCCACCAGTCCAGCTCACCCAGTTTGACCAGTCAGCTGTTGAAGACTCAGATGAGTTGATGAAGTGAGTCCAGTCTGGTGCTGCTGCTGCTGGGTTGGACCAGAACCTGCAGCCTCACGGACCCCTGGGGGGACCTGGAGACCCCTGGGGGGGACCTGGAGACCCCTGGTCTGGACCCTCTAGACCAGGGGGGACCTGGAGACCCCTGAGGGAGAAGGACCTGGAGACCCCTGGTCTGGGCCCTCTAGACCAGGGGGGACTTGGAGACCCCTGATCTGGACCCTCTAGACCAGAGGGGACCTGGAGACCCCTGGTCTGGACCCTCTAGACCAGAGGGGACCTGGAGACCCCTGGTCTGGACCCTCTAGACCAGGGGGGACCTGGAGGCCCCTGGTCTGGACCCTCTAGACCAGAGGGGACCTGGAGGCCCCTGGTCTGGACCCTCTAGACCAGAGGGGACCTGGAGACCCCTGGTCTGGACCCTCTAGACCAGGGGGGACCTGGAGGCCCCTGGTCTGGGCCCTCTAGACCAGGGGGGACCTGAGGTCCTGATCTGGACCCTCTAGACCAGAGGGGACCTAAAGACCCCTGGTCTGGACCCTCTAGACCAGGGGGGACCTGGAGGCCCCTGGTCTGGACCCTCTAGACCAGGGGGGACCTGGAGACCCCTGGTCTGGATCCTCTAGACCAGGGGGGACCTGGAGACCCCTGGTCTGGACCCTCTAGACCAGAGGGGACCTGGAGGCCCCTGAGGGAGGGGGACCTGGAGACCCCTGGTCTGGACCCTCTAGACCAGAGGGGACCTGGAGACCCCTTGGTCTGGGCCCTCTAGACCAGGGGGGACCTGGAGGCCCCTGGTCTGGACCCTCTAGACCAGGGGGGACCTGGAGGCCCCTGGTCTGGACCCTCTAGACCAGGGGGGACCTGGAGACCCCTGGTCTGGACCCTCTAGACCAGAGGGGACCTGGAGGCCCCTGAGGGAGGGGGACCTGGAGACCCCTGGTCTGGACCCTCTAGACCAGAGGGGACCTGGAGACCCTTGGTCTGGGCCCTCTAGACCAGGGGGGACCTGGAGGCCCCTGGTCTGGACCCTCTAGACCAGGGGGGACCTGGAGACCCCTGGTCTGGACCCTCTAGACCAGGGGGGACCTGGAGGCCCCTGGGGTAGAGGACCTCAGGTTTTCAGAAGGGTGGTGGATGTTTGAGGGTGTCCACCCCCAACCTGCCAGCGCACGCCACCGCCAGCGTGAGAGGAGCGGGCGAGGCCTTCTTACCTGTGGGGGAAGCAGAGCGCCGAGGCAGGAGTCCAGCGTGTCTCGGGTGCGCTGTCGAGCCGGGGTGGACTTCTCCGGCGGGGGCTGGGACGTGGGGGGGGCGCAGGAAGGGCCCGGCCCCCCCAGGTCCACGGGAAGTCCCGCTGGCTCGCTGGGCGGGGTGGCGCCGTCCTGAGACCTCTGGGACTTGACGCTCCCGGCGTCCGACCACGCCGCCTGGCTGGCGCTGGAGGACCAGGGAGGCGGGTCGGAGAAGTCGTCCCACTCCGAGAGGCAGCTGGCGGAGGACGAGAAGCTGTCGGACAGGTCCAGCCGGGCGCCGCTGCCCCGCCGCGCCTCCTTCTCCCTCCTCCTCCTCCTCCTCAGGGCCTCCTCCTTCTGCTCCCGGTCCAGCCCCAGCTTCTCCCTCCACCAGGACCGCCACGCCTCCTCGCCCTGCCAGGACGCCGTCAGGCGCCGGCTGAGGTCGTCCGTCCAGGCGTCCGCGTCCACGCCGCCGGGCAGCGGCGCCGGCGCCTCGTTGGGCCCGAGGGACGGCGGGACGGCGGCGTTGAGCAGCAGGGAGCGCCGGGACATGCAGGCGCTCAGGTCCTCCAGCAGCCTCCGCCCGCGCTCCCGCTCCGCCGGGCCCTCGTCTCGGGGGCCGAGGAGGAGGAGGAGGCTCCTCGTGGTCACCAGCGAGCGCTGCAGAGCTCGCCGTCCAGGCGCCGGCGGGCGCCGCCTTCGCCTCAGCTTCAGTAGCCAACGCTTCCACCTGAGGAGGCTGCTGCTGCTCAGACGCACCTCGCTGGCCCCGCCCAGGGCCTCGCTGGCCCCGCCCAGGCCCTCGCTGGCCCCTCCCAGGCCCTCGCTGGCCCCTCCCAGGCCCTCGCTGGCCCCACCCAGGGCCTCGCTGGCCCCTCCCAGGCCCTCGCTGGCCCCGCCCAGGCCCTCGCTGGCCCCTCCCAGGCCCTCGCTGGCCCCGCCCAGGGCCTCGCTGGCCCCTCCGTCCGTCCCCGCGTCCCCCTCCTCCCGTAGGAGCAGCCCTGGTCCAGACCGCTTCACCTGGTGGGCTCCACAAGAGTCCTCAGAGTCCCTGCTGGAGGCTGGGTCCTGGGCCCGGGGGGCTCCGGGGTCAGGGGACGGCTCCGGTGGACCCGGGCTCTGGCGAGAGGGTGGTTGTCCGTCCACCGAGGAGCCACCGAGCTCCTGCTGCAGCGTCTGGCAGAAGATGTCTCCTGCCTCCGTCAGCTGGAGGACGCAGATGCGCTCGTCCTCCGGCCGCCCCGGCTGGTGGACACAGGTGAGTCCTGAGGACAGAGACACCAGGTCAACCCCTGCTCCTCATCAGGGAGGACGTCCATGTCCTCCTGGTCAGGAGACCACAGAGACAGTACAAACACAACAGCCCCAAATGAGGCACAAGTGGTGGAAGAACAGAGGGGTCCATCATGAGACCGTCCTCCTGCTCGTCTAAGGAGTCTGGTTACATCATCTCAACGTCCTCAGTGATGGTCTGCTCCATGATCAGTGATGATCAGTGATGTTCTGCTCCATGATCAGTGATGTTCTGCTCCATGATCAGTGATGATCAGTGATCTTCTGCTCCATGATCAGTGATGTTCTGCTCCATGATCAGTGATGGTCTGCTCCATGATCAGTGATGGTCTGCTCCATGATCAGTGATGGTCTGCTCCATGATCAGTGATGGTCTGCTCCATGATCAGTGATGATCAGTGATGGTCTGCTCCATGATCAGTGAGAAGACTTGATGAATAAACCAGGCTGCACTCTCAAGGTGGCGGTCATCACGTCCTCTCCTCAGAAGGTCTCAGGTTTTAATCACTGTTGACCCTCCAGGTTCTCCTGTGTGGTTCTCTCCAGGTTCTCCTGTGTGTTCTCTCCAGGTTCTCCATGTTCTCCAGGGTTGGTTGTACACCTATATCAGACTGAGACTGACTGGGCCAGTCCAGGGTGACCCACCTTCACCCTGGGACAGGCTGGGACTGTACTGGGACAGGCTCCAGCCCTCCACCCTCAGGGGAGGAACAGGAGGAAGAAGATGGAGGATGGATGAGTGAGTGAATAAGCTTCAGGCTCTGACAGACCCTGACTCAGCTCTCCCTTCATGAGGTCACCTTTATGACCTGAATGAGCCTCAGCCTTCACCTTCTCCTCCAGGAGACAGAGGACCTTCACAGGTGTCTCAGCGGAGACAGAGGACCTTCACAGGTGTCTCAGCGGAGACAGAGGACCTTCACAGGTGTCTCAGTGGAGACAGACGACCTTCACAGGTGTCTCAGTGGAGACAGAGGACCTTCACAGGTGTCTCAGTGGAGACAGAGGACCTTCACAGGTGTCTCAGCGCAGACAGACGACCTTCACAGGTGTCTCAGTGGAGACAGAGGACCTTCACAGGTGTCTCAGCGGAGACAGAGGACCTTCACAGGTGTCTCAGCGGAGACAGAGGACCTTCACAGGTGTCTCAGCGGAGACAGAGGACCTTCACAGGTGTCTCAGTGGAGACAGAGGACCTTCACAGGTGTCTCAGTGGAGACAGAGGACCTTCACAGGTGTCTCAGTGGAGACAGAGGACCTACCCAGAGCAGGAGAGGACAGCCTGGTGGAGACGGCCGCCAGGCGGTGAGGGATCTGGACAGGGAGGTGTTTCATGATGTCGCTGGGTCGGGGCAGGAACCGGGGAGGTCCTCGACTCACACTGGCTTCTGCTCTGCCTCCTGCACGCACACACACACACACACACACACACACACACACACACACACCAGAGCTTTACACCAGCATTTCTCAACCTTTGTATCATCAGACCGGTCAATGCCTGAGGGGGTACACATATGTTGTTGATATGTTTCCCCTTCAAAATAAACTTCACGTCTGTTTTTTACTCATTTTGATGCTTTTGGTGCTCAAGTGACCGAGATGTAACCGAGAGGTCGTTTTTCAAAATAAAAGACTGTTCAGACTCAGATAATAAACACAACAGAAATAATCAATTATTTCTTGGAGGACCGGTACTGATTGATCCACCGACCAGTACCGGCCCACGCCCCTGGGGTTGGGGACCGCTGGGTTATAGTATTTAATATTTCCCTGATTTACTTTTATCACTTTAAAGATTTTAAACCAAATTGAGAGCTCAATAGGATCCAACGGTTGGACGTGGACTTTTAACGAACGTCACTGATTCATCTCAATGACAAGAGCGCAGGTATGAGGACCTGAGGAGCGTCCACTGACCAGAGTACTGAAGCAGCACCAGCTCCTGGGAGCGCTGGGAGCCCAGCAGGACCTTGGTGGTCCTGGCCTCGGCCCCCGAGCCGCCACGGGGGCCAGAACCAGCGACCACGTGGCTGAACACGGCCGGCGACCGCATCATGTGATCCCACTTGAGCATCGGCATCACGGCGAAGCGCTCGTCCACGACGTAGGCGGAGAACTGGAGGAGACCAGAGCCAGAGTCAGGAGGGCCCCCGGGCCGGCCGGCGCCCGGAGCGGACCCTCACCTGGGTGGTGACGAGGTGGTGGAAGGGGTGGGCGTCGCCCAGGTAACGGCACAGGGACAGGCGCTCGCCGCTGCGGCACTCCGAGGGGCTGCCGATGTGGAACAGGGTGTGAGTGGTGGCAGGCTTCTCCTGGAGGTGGAGAAGAACGCTCTTGAAGAGGTACCGTATGTCCTGTACTACAGGAGCACCTACCAGCCTTTCATGTCCTTATACATATTACTGATATACATGATCAATACTGGTACTTGAGGCACTTGAGACCCTGAGATGTGCTCAAAAACGAGGGTGTGTCCTTTAATACGGTGTGTGTGTGTGTGTGTGTGTGTGTGTGTGTGTGTGTGTGTGTGAGGACTGAGTTCACGATCTGCTGTGCCCCTTTGCTACGTGCACTACGGTAAAAGCTGCTCCAGGTTGATTGGTGCAGGTGTGTCAGGTAACATCAGGTGAGCTCATGAATATTTAGTTTAATTACACTGATGAACCTCACTGTTTTGTTCCTGGTGTTGTTTTGTTCCTGGTGTTGTTTTGTTCCTGGTGTTGTTTTGTTCCTGTTTGTTTAAACGTGATCTGATAACGTTAATTACAGAAACACACCACAGAGTTGAGACGGTCCTGTGAGGCGGTGTGTGAAATCACCAGGTCACAAGACCAGTGCCCCCAGTAACTGTGATCACATGCAGATGACCCTCAGGGGCCCCACTGGTCACTCCTTTGATGTCCACATGTCCTTTGATCTTACTGGTGCAGAGACAGCACCGTTGTAGCCTCCATCAACATCAGATCAGGACTCCCTTAAAGCCCCCCAGAACCCCCCCCCTCACCCGGATGTCCGTGAGCTCCGCCCCGGTCCGGTCAGCGTACAGCATCACCCGCGGGTGGGCGGAGAACTCGCACCATCGCCACGGCGACTTGGCGTTGAAGTACAGGTTGGTGTCGTCTTCGCGGATCGTCTGCGTGCTGGAAGAAACACACGACCTTCAGGGTCAGACAACTGTGGCGTGGGGGGACGGGGGAGGGGGGGGGCACCGACCCTCTGCCTGCGGTCCAGAGCGCCACCGCTCCGCCCTCGCTCGCCACCAGGACTTCGCCTAAAACGTGAGGACTGACAACAGACGAGAGGTCAGGTCGGTGTGTGTGTGTGTGTGTGTGTGTGTGTGTGTGTGTGTGTGAGTGTGTGTGAGAGTGTGTGAGAGTGTGTGTGTGTGAGAGTGTGTGTGAGAGTGTGTGTGTGTGTGTGAGTGTGTGTGTGTGTGTGTGAGAGTGTGTGTGTGAGTGTGTGTGTGTGTGTGTGTGTGTGTGTGTGTGTGTGTGTGTGTGTGTGTGTGTGTGTGTGTGTGTGTGTGTGTGTGTGTGTGTGTGAGTGTGTGTGTGTGTGTGTGTGTGAGTGTGTGTGTGTGAGAGTGTGTGTGTGTGTGTGTGTGCACCTCACCTGGCGCAGACGCACGTCGCCAGCTCGGCCGTCTCGATGACTTGGAGGAGGCGGGGCTTGTCGGTCTCGCTGAACCTCCAGACGCCACAGAGGTGGTCGGAGCGCACGGCAGCACAGCCTGGAGACGGGGGGGGGGTCACACCTGTCTGTCTGACTGGGTGAACCCCCCTCTGTCTGCCCCCCCACCACCCATCTCTGTCCCTGCCCCCCCCCCCACCCTCTAGTCCTCAGTGTTGAACAGGTCTGTGGTGCTGATCTGTCTGTCTGTCTCTCTCCACCCCCCGTCTGTCTCCCCCCCCACCCCTCTCCACCCCCCGTCTGTCCCCCTGTCCCCCCCCACCCTGTCTGTCTCTCTCCACTCCCCCGTCTGTCTCCCCCCCAGCCTGTCTGTCTCTCTCCACCCCCCGTCTGTCTCCCCCCCACCCTGTCTGTCTCTCTCCACACCCCCGTCTGTCTCCCCCCCACCCTGTCTGTCTCTCTCCACCCCCCGTCTGTCCCCCCCACCCTGTCTGTCTCCAACCCCCATCCCCCCCACCCTGTCTGTCCCCCCCCCCCGTCTGTCTTCCCCCCACCCTGTCTGTCCCCCCCCAGCAGGACCCCCCACCCTGTCTGTCTCTCTCCACCCCCCCGTCTGTCTCCCCCCACCCTGTCTGCCCCCCCCGTCTGTCCCCACCCCCCGTCTGCCCCCCACCCCCCCGTCTGTCTCCCCCCCACCATGTCTGTCTCTCTCCACCCCCCGTCTGTCTCCCCCCCACCCTGTCTGTCTCTCTCCACCCCCCGTCTGTCTCCCCCCCACCCTGTCTGTCCCCCCCACCCTGTCTGTCTCCAACCCCCATCCCCCCACCCTGTCTGTCCCCACCCCCCCGTCTGTCTTCCCCCCACCCTGTCTGTCCCCCCCCAGCAGGACCCCCCCACCCTGTCTGTCTCTCTCCACCCCCCCGTCTGTCTCCCCCCACCCTGTCTGCCCCCCCCGTCTGTCCCCACCCCCCCACGTCTGCCCCCCCACCCCCCCGTCTGTCTCCCCCCACCATGTCTGTCTCTCTCCACCCCCCCGTCTGTCTCCCCCCACCCTGTCTGTCTCTCTCCACCCCCCATCTGTCTCCCCCCACCCTGTCTGTCTCCCCCCGTCTGCCCCCCACCCTGTCTGTCTCTCCCCCGTCTGCCCCCCCACCCTGTCTGCCCCCCACCCTGTCTCCCCCCTCACAGTGGTTGAACAGGGCCGCGGTGCTGATCTGCCTCACGGCTCCTTTGATCTTGAACATGAAGGGCTCTTTGTTCTCCAGGTCCCACCAGGCAGCAGCTCCTCCCCGCTGCAGCGCCACCCTGTGGAAGTCTGCAGCGCGTTAAGAACCCTGACCTCTTCCAGCGCCCCCCGACCCCCCGACCCCCCAACGTCAGGATACTGAGCGAGTCCCCGCCGTCCCTCTGGGGGTACAGGAGACACCCCCCCCCGCCCGAGAAGGGCACGAAGGCCAGGGCGCCGCCCGTCGCTCCCTCGCCGTCCAGCGCGCGGTCCCGCCGCTCCGTCAGCTCCTCGTGCAGCAGGGGGGCGAGCAGGGGGGGGGGCACGGCGTGCACCACGCCCCCCAACAAGGACGAGTACGCGTCCAGGACTCCAGAGGAGTACGCCAGCTCACACCTACAGAGCAGGGGGGGTCAGGGGTCAGGGGGGGTCAGGGGTCAGGGGTCAGGGGGTCGGCCACGCCCACCGGGCCCGGCGGGGCGCTCACTTCTTGAAGTGCATCAGGTCCACGAAGCGCCGCATCTTCTGCATGTCCACCGAGTGCAGCTGACGCCTCTGAGGGACCAAGCAGTCTGAGGGGGCGCGGGTCGGGGGCACACGGGTCGGGGGGGGCCCGGGTCGGGGGGGGCCCGGGTCGGGGGGGCACACACTCACTTTGGTTGTGAAGTTGAAGTCGGGACCCAGAAGGTCAGCCATGCAGCCAAAGGCCTCCTGGTAGTGGTCCACGTAGAAGTTCTGCATCTGGACACGAAGGCTTTAATGGACCAGCAGAAGAACCACCAGAACCACCAGGACACACCAGAACACACCAGAACCACCAGAACACACCAGAACCACCAGGACACACCAGAACCACCAGGACACACCAGAACCACCAGGACACACCAGAACCACCAGAACCACCAAAACCACCAGGACACACCAGAACCATCAGAACACACCAAAACCACCAGAACACTCCAGAACCACCAGGACACACCAGAACCACCAGAACCACCAGAACCATCAGGACACACCAGAACCATCTGTTCTGTCTGGTGCGGGTCCACGGTTCTGCTTCATTAATCACAACTCTTTACACCAACCTTTTACCACCGGGGGGGGCACGTAGACGTTCACATGTCCAGTCTAAATCTAAATCTGGACCTTTACCCCTTCAAAATAAACTTCACGTCTGTTTTTTACTCATTTTGATGCTTTTGGTGCTCAAGATGTAACCGAGAGGTGGATTTTCAAAATAAAAAACTGTTCAGACTCAGATAATAAACACAACAGAAGTAATCAATTATTTCTTGGAGGACCGGTACTGATTGACCCACGGACCGGTACCGGCCCACGGTTCTGGTTTAGAGCACCGCCGTCACATCAAAGGGTCAGACTTGGTAAAACATCAAAGCTTCACAAAAACACAATACGGCGGCCCACGGGGCGACAGGTCAAAGGTCAGGGTCTAACGACGACCCCCCTGGTGAGGTCAGGAGGTTCTGGAGGAGCCAGAACTCATCGCCCAACATCTGCTCAGGCCCAACATCTGCTCATCACCCAACATCTGCCCAGGCCCAACATCTGCTCATCACCCAACATCTGCTCAGGCCCAACATCTGCTCAGGCCCAACATCTGCTCAGGCCCAACATCTGCTCATCACCCAACATCTGCTCATCACCCAACATCTGCTCATCACCCAACATCTGCTCAGGCCCAACATCTGCTCAGGCCCAACATCTGCTCATCACCCAACATCTGCTCAGGCCCAACATCTGCTCATCACCCAACATCTGCTCATCACCCAACATCTGCTCATCACCCAACATCTGCTCAGGCCCAACATCTGCTCAGGCCCAACATCTGCTCATCACTCAACATCTGCTCAGGCCCAACATCTGCTCAGGCCCAACATCTGCTCATCACCCAACATCTGCTCACACCCAACCCCCAAATCGCTCAGCCCAACATCGCTCAGGCCCAACATCTGCTCATCACCCAACATCTGCTCAGGCCCAACATCTGCTCATCACCCAACATCTGCTCAGGCCCAACATCTGCTCAGGCCCAACATCTGCTCAGGCCCAACATCTGCTCAGGCCCAACATCTGCTCAGGCCCAACATCTGCTCAGGCCCAACATCTGCTCATCACCCAACATCTGCTCAGGCCCAACATCTGCTCATCACCCAACATCTGCTCAGGCCCAACATCTGCTCAGGCCCAACATCTGCTCATCACCCAACATCTGCTCATCACCCAACATCTGCTCAGGCCCAACATCTGCTCAGGCCCAACATCTGCTCATCACCCAACATCTGCTCAGGCCCAACATCTGCTCAGGCCCAACATCTGCTCAGGCCCAACATCTGCTCATCACCCAACATCTGCTCAGGCCCAACATCTGCTCATCACCCAACATCTGCTCAGGCCCAACATCTGCTCATCACCCAACATCTGCTCAGGCCCAACATCTGCTCAGGCCCAACATCTGCTCAGCCCAACATCTGCTCAGGCCCAACATCTGCTCAGGCCCAACATCTGCTCAGGCCCAACATCTGCTCATCACCCAACATCTGCTCAGGCCCAACATCTGCTCCCCAACATCTGCTCACCCAACATCTGCTCCCCAACATCTGCTCCACCCAACATCTGCGGCCCAACATCTGCTCAGGCCCAACATCTGCTCATCACCCAACATCTGCTCAGGCCCAACATCTGCTCATCACCCAACATCTGCTCAGGCCCAACATCTGCTCAGGCCCAACATCTGCTCATCACCCAACATCTGCTCAGGCCCAACATCTGCTTCAGGCCCAACATCTGCTCAGCTCAGGCCCAACATCTGCTCATCACCCAACATCTGCTCAGGCCCAACATCTGCTCATCACCCAACATCTGCTCAGGCCCAACATCTGCTCATCACCCAACATCTGCTCAGGCCCAACATCTGCTCATCACCCAACATCTGCTCAGGCCCAACATCTGCTCATCACCCAACATCTGCTCAGGCCCAACATCTGCTCATCACCCAACATCTGCTCAGGCCCAACATCTGCTCATCACCCAACATCTGCTCAGGCCCAACATCTGCTCATCACCCAACATCTGCTCAGGCCCAACATCTGCTCATCACCCAACATCTGCTCAGGCCCAACATCTGCTCATCACCCAACATCTGCTCAGGCCCAACATCTGCTCATCACCCAACATCTGCTCAGGCCCAACATCTGCTCATCACCCAACATCTGCTCAGGCCCAACATCTGCTCATCACCCAACATCTGCTCAGGCCCAACATCTGCTCATCACCCAACATCTGCTCATGGCAACATCTCTATACCCAACATCTGCTCAGGCCCAACATCTGCTCATCACCCAACATCTGCTCAGGCCCAACATCTGCTCAGGCCCAACATCTGCTCATCACCCAACATCTCTCAGGCTTCACCCAACATCTGCTCAGGCCCAACATCTGCTCATCACCCAACATCTGCTCAGGCCCAACATCTGCTCAGGCCCAACATCTGCTCATCACCCAACATCTGCTCAGGCCCAACATCTGCTCATCACCCAACATCTGCTCAGGCCCAACATCTGCTCATCACCCAACATCTGCTCAGGCCCAACATCTGCTCATCACCCAACATCTGCTCATCACCCAACATCTGCTCAGGCCCAACATCTGCTCAGGCCCAACATCTGCTCATCACCCAACATCTGCTCAGGCCCAACATCTGCTCAGGCCCAACATCTGCTCATCACCCAACATCTGCTCAGGCCCAACATCTGCTCAGGCCCAACATCTGCTCATCACCCAACATCTGCCCAGGCCCAACATCTGCTCATCACCCAACATCTGCTCATCACCCAACATCTGCTCAGGCCCAACATCTGCTCATCACCCAACATCTGCTCAGGCCCAACATCTGCTCAGGCCCAACATCTGCTCATCACCCAACATCTGCTCAGGCCCAACATCTGCTCATCACCCAACATCTGCTCAGGCCCAACATCTGCTCAGGCCCAACATCTGCTCATCACCCAACATCTGCTCAGGCCCAACATCTGCTCATCACCCAACATCTGCTCAGGCCCAACATCTGCTCAGGCCCAACATCTGCTCAGGCCCAACATCTGCTCATCACCCAACATCTGCCCAGGCCCAACATCTGCTCAGGCCCAACATCTGCTCATCACCCAACATCTGCTCATCACCCAACATCTGCTCATCACCCAACATCTGCTCAGGCCCAACATCTGCTCATCACCCAACATCTGCTCAGGCCCAACATCTGCTCAGGCCCAACATCTGCTCATCACCCAACATCTGCCCAGGTCCAACATCTGCTCAGGCCCAACATCTGCTCGTACCTGCTCCACCAAGCTCGTTGGATCGGGGGGCTCCGAGGGCCACGAGACACCTGGAAGACAAGGAGAGGGGTCACGACCCCGACAGGACCGCGACCCCCCCGGTGGACCCCCTCCTGGACTCACAGGGTCTGGGGGACAGCAGCGGGACCGGCCCCGGCTCCGGGGGGGTCCAGGCCTCCCCTCGGACCTGGTGCCGAGGCGTGAAGGTCCAGCTGGACAGGTCCCCGGTCCCGGCCCTCTGGGGGGAGACAGCCGTGAGGGGGGGCCTGGAGCTGCAGCAGCCCGGACCCCCCCTCACTCACCGCGGGGAGGACGCGCTCGTAGCCCCCCCACGACCCCCGGCTCTGGGGGAGCACCCGCTCCGGGAGGGGGGGCCCGCTGCGCGAGAACCCGGGGAACAGCTGGCACGGGAACTGGTGGTCCATGGGTGGTGAGGGGCGTGTGGGGGGTTGGGGGGACGCTGGGGGGACAGGGGGACGCTAGGGGGCTGGGGGGACAGGGGGGACAGGGGGGACAGGGGGGACGCTAGGGGGGACAGGGGGACGCTAGGGGGGGACAGGGGGGACGCTGGGGGGACAGGGGGACGCTGGGGGGACAGGGGGACGCTGGGGGGGGGACAGGGGGGGACGCTAGAGGGACAGGGGGACGCTGGGGGACGCTGGGGGGACGCTGGGGGGGACAGGGGGGGACGCTAGGGGGACAGGGGGACGCTGGGGGACGCTGGGGGACAGGGGGACGCTAGGGGGACAGGGGGGACGCTGGGGGGACAGGGGGGACGCTAGGGGGACAGGGGGGACGCTAGGGGGACAGGGGGACGCTGGGGGGGACAGGGGGGACGCTAGGGGGACAGGGGGACGCTGGGGGGGACAGGGGGGACGCTAGGGGGACAGGGGGGACGCTGGGGGGACAGGGGGGACGCTGGGGGGACAGGGGGGACGCTAGGGGGGACAGGGGGGACGCTGGGGGGACAGGGGGGACGCTGGGGGGACAGGGGGACGCTAGGGGGACAGGGGGACGCTAGGGGGACAGGGGGGACGCTGGGGGGGACAGGGGGGACGCTGGGGGGACAGGGGGACGCTGGGGGGGACAGGGGGGACGCTAGGGGGACAGGGGGGACAGGGGGGACGCTGGGGGGGGACAGGGGGACGCTAGGGGGACAGGGGGGACGCTAGGGGGACAGGGGGACAGGGGGACGCTGGGGGGGACAGGGGGACGCTGGGGGGGACAGGGGGGACGCTGGGGGGGACAGGGGGGACGCTGGGGGGGACGCTGGGGGGGACAGGGGGGGACAGGGGGACGTGTCCCCGGAGCTGACTCACCCTTAGCCGCTATCCGCTAGCGCGTCTCCTTCAGCCCTCCAGCCGCCGAACACGAGTCCGGGCCCGGGCCGGGCCGGGCGGAGGGCCGCGGGGGGGTGGGGGGGGCCGCCGGGGGGAGCCGTCAGAAGACGTCAAAGGACGTCCGGAGCCGACGTCCGGCTAACACGTGTGCGCCAAAACACGGCGGGCGCTTCCGGGAGCGGCTCTAAGCCCCGCCCACCCGAGGTCACGTGACGCTCCGTTTGAGACGCTCGTGAGGGCTTTTAAAGTGTGTGTTCACAACATGAACAACATGAACACACACACGAGACCCTCGAGAGTGATCTAATGTGTCCCAGAGACATGTGAAACCTGTGTGTGTGTGTGTGTGCGTGCGTGTGTGTGTGTGTGTGTGTGCGTGCGTGTGTGTGTGTGTGTGTGTGAGTGTGTGTGTGTGTGTCTGTGTGTGTGTGCTTCTGGGCCTTCAGCTAAGCCTGTGTGTGTGAGTGTGTGCGTGTGTGTGAGTGTGTGTGTGTGTGCGTGCGTGTGAGTGTGTGTGTGTGAGTGTGTGTGTGCGTGTGTGTGTGCGTGTGTGAGTGTGAGTGTGTGCGTGTGTGTGAGTGTGCGTGTGTGAGTGTGTGTGTGTGTGTGAGTGTGTGTGTGAGTGTGTGTGAGTGTGCGTGTGTGAGTGTGTGTGAGTGTGTGTGAGTGTGTGCGTGCGTGTATGTGTGTGTGTGTGTGCGTGTGTGAGTGTGCGTGTGTGAGTGTGAGTGTGTGCGTGTATGTGTGAGTGAGTGTGTGCGTGTGTGTGCGCGTGTGAGTGTGAGTGTGTGTGCGTGTGTGTGTGCGTGTGTGAGTGTGTGTGAGTGTGCGTGTGTGTGTGTGTGAGTGTGTGTGTGAGTGTGTGTGAGTGTGCGTGTGTGTGTGTGAGTGTGTGTGAGTGTGTGCGTGCGTGTATGTGTGTGTGTGTGCGTGTGTGAGTGTGTGAGTGTGCGTGTGTGAGTGTGTGCGTGCGTGTATGTGTGAGTGAGTGTGTGCGTGTGTGTGCGCGTGTGTGTGTGTTTTCTATTGTACACAACATGGAAGGCTCATTTATGAAGCAGATCACAGTCAAAGAAGACAGCTTCAACACGCTGATTGCAAAGATCTTCCAGCATTGGGAGGCCAGTGCTGAACAATGGGCCCAAAAGCAAAAGGACCTGGAGGACAAGGTCCAAGAAAGCCAAAGGATCCGAGAGGAGAGGAACAAAGAGAATCAAGAGGAGATCCAGAGGCTCTCTGAAGTAGTCCTCCAACTTAAGCTGGAGGCCCAGGAGAAGGAAGAGAGGAAAAGGAAAAAGTGGTACAGGAGGCTGATGTTCTGGAGAAAGAAGAGATGAAGAACATCCAGAGCTCCAAGACCCTCCTCCCGTCCCAACGGGCCTCCTGGCCCTTGTACACATGTTCACTTGACATTTCTGCTCCATGTATGTTTGGACACAAGATGTCAACAATAAAACATCTTGAACATGAACTCACTTCAGGTTCCTCTTATTTCAGGAACAAATGATTCAATTTGAGAGAATTCTGGTTCAGGTCTGGATGGTGAATCTGGTTCTGATCAGGGTTCTGATAACGCTGGCGTGTGTCCAGGCTTCTGGGCCTTCAGCTGAGCCTGAACCCACCTTGCACCTCCGTTGGTGATGGGCTTGACCAAGACGCCCAGGTGGGGCGTGGTTCTCTTTGGAGAGATTCCCTTTGAGGCCGACGCCCAGCCCGGCCCAACCGGAGTCGCTCAGGAGGAGATACCTTCGTCTGCTGCCTCCAACATGTTCAAAAACGGGGTCACCAATGTGTCAGGACGAGGAAGGACTCGCACAGAGACGCTGGTTTTGACGTCTTTATTAATAAACCACCACCAGACTGAAGGCAGGTGAACCAGTGCGTTATATAGAAGATGACATGGAGACAGACATGGGTTACGCTGGTCCTGGAATGAGTCAAAGAACTGTAGGACGTTGGGCTGATTTAGGGAGCCGACCTTCCTCAACATGTTGACCTCTAGGCTCCAGCTCACATCAGGTAGCCTACAGATGAGCGCCCATTAAAGCCCCTCACATTCTTTCCAGTCTTGTTCTACCAGGTGCTTTACACAGTGTGTGAAACTGTCTCCTTTCAGCTTTACAAACCTTGTGTGGGTTTGAAGACTTCTGTCTCTGGATCTCCACATTCACTATTTCACAACAGACACAAACCAGTTTGGTCAGTCAGGCTAAACTGGTCCTGATATATTACACACTGCAGCTCATCTGTATAAGACAATTCACTTTGATCTCAAGGGCTTTGATTAAATCAAAGCTTTTCAACAGCCTGTGTAATCAGGTCATGTTTGCCCCCCTCTGACCCCCCCTTTTATGTTCTAATCAATATTTTAGGTGGATCTTACTCCAACAGGGCTCCATCAAACAACGCTCGCAGCATCACATCGTACACAATGAATGATTTAATTGTCTTTATATTCAGATGCAAAGCCAATATAAATCTTATCATATATTACCTCTTATCTCATGTGATTAATAACATTTAAAACACACGGAGCAAAAATGTGTCTGTGAACGTCAGACTCCAACAATTCATTTGAACTTTCAAATGTTTGACTATTTAATATTTCTCTATTGTACAACATTTGTGACATGCACAACACTCAGCTGATATCAACAGTGCTGTTATTACTGTTTCTAATTCAAATCCTAATCCCACTTAACACCTAAAAAAGGTGTTTCCACTGATAAATGAGGCCCAGGCCTCCATCAACCACCACAACCCTGAGAGTTCTCTATATCTCTGTATAGATGTGTATCCTAGAGACGCTGAGGATGGTTGGGAACACATTTAGGGTTTGTGAAGCCTTTATTCTATTTGTGATTACATTTGTGTGTGTGTGTGTGTGTGTGTCTGTGTATGTGTGTGTGTGGGTCCAGATCAAAAATCACAATACCTACACATCTCAAATCTGCTCTCATTTATTCCAGAGAGGTCAAAGATGATTGAAACTGAATTTCCGATTCAGGAAACTTTTTTTTCTACTTGTGAAAAGGTCCACGTCCATGAATGTCCATGTCCATTTCCAGCTGTCTCCAGGTCTGTGACCTCACTATTCCTCCAGAATGGACGGAATCAGATCAGCTCAGATGATTATGGAATCACATCAGCTCTGTTTGAAGAACAAAACTGAAAAATCCCCTTTAACAGACGTGTGTGTTATTTAAAAAGACAATACAACAAAAAACATTTTGAAGTAATTTCCATTTTCCATTATTTTGCTTTTGAGATGAATTCATTGGATCCTGGTTTGGTTTAGCAGTTGAAAGGTAAATATCAAAACTTTTATCTTCAACTGCGTAAACAGTATATTTTGTATATGTTTATTATATATATTATAGCCTGAAGCTGAAATAACAACTGACAATTATTAACCTACATAATCGATATAGAACAAATGGAGTCACAAATGTTCCTTCAGTGTCTACAGTCTAACGACTTGTTGGAGGTCAGTAGTGAGATGAAAACCCTGAACAGCCACTTACAGCAAGACGTAGTGACCCTTGAGGACCATTTTAAGGAGTATTTAAATAGAAAGTTAGACAAGGGAAACCAGGCTGCACCATCAACGTTAGGCATCATGGAAACCAGGAATGGTAGCCTTCATCATACATCAGACTATCAGAAAGACAAGGGCATCCTCTTCAACGGTGCACTGGATGCAGAAATTCATCATCTTTTAGAGGACCAACATGAACTAAAAGAACAGCTGCAGTTTACAAAAAACCATCAACTTTTGAATGAGAACCTCATTGAAGAACTCACCGAGGAAGTAGAAATGTTACGTGAGAAAGTCAAAATCCTTGAGCAGAGGAAAGAATGTAATGATGCTTTGGAGCAAGTTCAAGACCAGTCCAAAATACTTTTGAAAAGTGAAGCTTGGAAAGACAACATGGATGTTATGACTCAACAGCTGTGTGAGGAGATAAAGCGGGAGACGAGTTAAGTGGGCAGCTGAAAAAGACCCAACGCCTGCACCTCATTTACAAAAGCATCATCAAGAATTACTGTAAGGAAACACAGGTCCTCCGTGACACTGTGAAAAGGCTTGAAAAGAAGTTGGACAGGGATCAGAATTCACTATACAAAAGAACAGTGAATTTCTTTGCTCCAAAGTGGAAGAAGCATCAAGCAGAGATCAAAGTTCTGATTAAGCAGAAGCACTTGGTACGGGACGTTGGTGAAGACCTCAAAGAGCAGCTGGACAGGGCCAAATACATCCAACGTGTCTTTAACACCCTGGTAGAGAAAATTCAGACAGAGGTCGATGACCTTTCTGAAGTAATAAGGTGTGTGAATGAGAGGCTGCAGAAAATTAGTCCTTCAGTTGGGCAAAGAATCTGTAGATTCTTGGGCCTCTTCCAAATGAAAGAAGAAAGGGAGATAAGTATCCTAAAAAGTCATAAACATGAGGCCAAGTGCAGGTTGAAGGACCTTCAACAGCAACTTTGGACGCTAAAGACTTTCATTCTAGATACGGGTATCTGATCGGTAAGCTGAAGGAGGACAAGAGTATGACCCAAAGAAGACTGAGAACAATCGAGGAGAAGATGAAGAGTGTTCTCCTTGATGAAAAGATCAGGGTCAAGTCAGTTGTACTTGAGGACTGAACTTTACAACTTGTACAGTTGTTTGAATAAACATGAGGTATAAGATATAAGATATCACTTTCTGTGTATTTGTTTTTACATTCATGTTGGTTTTGAAGAAGAAGCCTGAACACATTTGAAATAGAGGTTACCTGTAGCAGCTGCACGTATGTAGAATGTTGCACACACAATGAGGATGGAAAACATGGACATTTTGAAACAATGAAACAACCCATTTCCATTTTCCTTTTCTCGTTCAGCGAGGGACAACCAGTGTCCGTCTGCACAAAATAAGGAAGACGGGGACAGAAGAATCTTCAGATGTCAAACATGTGAGTCTACATGCCAATTGAGGGACCGTCAGAAAGGGAGGAGAAGCCTCAGACCACTTGAGAAGAGGAAGACTGGCACAGTGAGGAAGAGCCAGGGTGACTGGAGGGAGGGGGGCTCTTCAACCCCCCCACGGTCAGAGGAGACCCTGGATGGTGGGAGGGAGACCCTGGATGGTGGGAGGAGACCCTGGATGGTGGGAGAGAGACCCTGGATGGTGGGAGGGAGACCCTGAATGGTAGGAGGGAGACCCTGGATGGTAGGAGGGAGACCCTGGATGGTGGGAGGAGACCCTGGATGGTGGGAGGAGACCCTGGATGGTAGGAGGGAGACCCTGGATGGTAGGAGGGAGACCCTGGATGGTGGGAGGAGACCCTGGATGGAGGGAGGGAGACCCTGGATGGTCAGAGGAGACCCTGGATGGTGGGAGGGAGACCCTGGATGGTGGGAGGGAGACCCTGGATGGTGGGACGGAGACCCTGGATGGTAGGAGGGAGACCCTAGAAGATACAGCATATTGTATTTTCTTGTCATGTATGTGGATGTAAGGCTTTATCAACAGGAGACTACTTCAGTCATCTTACAGCACATCTTAAGTGGAAGGAGAATGTTTTCTCATTCATTTTTGGATTACATCTCAAACTAATATTCATGCCACATTCAAAGGTCATAAAAGTGGTAAACATACACCCCTTAACTTGGCTGACTTCAAACCAGGTGTAGTTAGAACCACAAGACTAGTGACACCAACAGATGAACAGTCTTGAATGAAGAGGAAGATGATGGTGAAGAGTTTTCTGGCAGATTGTCTTCAGCAGAGGTAAGTAAGTTCAATTAAGCTTTTGGGGAGTAATTCAGACACAGCGTAAAGATCATTAGCGGGTGTATATTCATGTGCTGATGTTGGGGAACACAGCTGATTCTAAATGTATCTCATTAGGTCTGTACACTGTGTTATGTACAGGATTGGCGACTGAGCGTGCGGGACTCTAGAAACGTCGTAGTTTAAATAGCCGCGGGTTCTCGATACTCGGCTCGTAGTCCTGTGTGCCCCTCTGGGAGGACTCAGGCCAGCCTCTCTTGAGTGGCTGGAAAACTGGGATTAATACTTGGTTATGGATGTCCGCTCTGGCGTGGCTGACGAGTGCGTCTGAAGACATTTTTTAACCAGGTACCCTTTTCAGAGATGGTACATTTAGTTGTTGCACCAGCAGTCGCGTGAAAGTGTACGGTAGCTGGGCCGGGCGTGCTTTAATAGGTAAACCTGCACATGCAGATGGTGTGAGTGCGTCACCGGTGTTTGAGTGTTGTTAGTGTGTTCTGTTTAACCCCCCGTCTCATTCTCTCTCTCCCTCCATCCCTGTGAGATTGACCTCTGGGGGACCTTCTCGTGGTTTGTTGGTTCAAAAAGGAAAAAGGGGGGTAGAAAGATTTGTGTAATTAATTGAAAGTCTAAAAAGAAAGAAGAAAAAGAAGAAAATCCCTTTTGTACCTCAGATAGAACGTTAGAGAGTTTATCTGAAGCTTAGGGAGGACCTAAGGGTGGTCCTGGTGGTGAAAACATCACATAAGTCTGTGCTGAGACAAAGAAAATTAGGTGTGGTTCAGCAGGACCACACGGTACACACACACACACACACACACACACACACACACACACACACACACACACACGAGAAAGGTCTCGCACTGAGACGCTGGTTTTGACGTCTTTATTAATAAACCACCACCAGACTGAAGGCAGGTGAACCAGTGCGTTATATAGAAGAGGGCTGACCACGCCCCTAAACCCAGAACTCACCTGGGGGCCAGGTACGCCCCCAAGTGTATTTTATTTATCTGTGTATTTATGTATCTCTTTATTTTACCACAACTTAGTAAAAGCACAAGAATTAAAAGACCTTTCACATCTTGTGCAATTATACTGTGTAATTGAGTAACATGGTTACCATGGTTAC
This sequence comes from Lagocephalus sceleratus, assembly GCA_911728415.1. Lineage (NCBI taxonomy): Eukaryota > Metazoa > Chordata > Actinopteri > Tetraodontiformes > Tetraodontidae > Lagocephalus > Lagocephalus sceleratus. The sequence goes on from CAJVRN010000027.1 coordinate 417,825, forward strand.
GGCAACCATGGTTACTGTAAACATATCACATTAAACATTGTTGCTTTGTTTTTGATGTTATTAAAACCTTTATTTGTTTCACATGTGAAAGCAAACATAAAAGACAAAGCAGACTTTGAGGCTCAGCGTCTGAAAGTATATTATATAAGCCCAGGCTGAGGTCTGACCACATATTATAAACTATCCACAAGACAACAACTATATTGAAACAATGGCACAGATGGGAATGGACCAAGAAGAGGTGAAGGCTTTGAAGAAACAGGTGGAGCAGCTTCAAGAAATGCTCAATGAGAAAGAAGCTGATCTCATCACGGCTGTCCAGAATAGGCAGAGAAGGACGGTGGCCCATTTGGACACCGTGGGTCGGCTGGGCGATGTGGAAGCTGCTCTGGACCAGAGCAAGATCAAATGTGCAGCTCTGGAAAAAGAATATCAGGAAATGATCAAAGAGAAAGAGGAGAGCGAAAGAAGAAGGCAGGACCTCCAGCTAAGGGAGGACTTTATGAAAGAGATGGAGGAGGAGAAGAGAAATTTGAATTTAGAAAAGGAAAGGATGGAGCAGGAGCTCCTTTTACAGGAAGAAAACTACAAAGAAAAATTATCTGAAGAGCAAAGAAACTGGAATATTAAGGTGAAGGAAATGGAAGGCTCATTTATGAAGCAGATCACAGTCAAAGAAGACAGCTTCAACACGCTGATTGCAAAGATCTTCCAGCATTGGGAGGCCAGTGCTGAACAATGGGCCCAAAAGCAAAAGGACCTGGAGGACAAGGTCCAAGAAAGCCAAAGGATCCGAGAGGAGAGGAACAAAGAGAATCAAGAGGAGATCCAGAGGCTCTCTGAAGTAGTCCTCCAACTTAAGCTGGAGGCCCAGGAGAAGGAAGAGAGGAAAAGGAAAAAGTGGTACAGGAGGCTGATGTTCTGGAGAAAGAAGAGATGAAGAACATCCAGAGCTCCAAGACCCTCCTCCCGTCCCAACGGGCCTCCTGGCCCTTGTACACATGTTCACTTGACATTTCTGCTCCATGTATGTTTGGACACAAGATGTCAACAATAAAACATCTTGAACAGGACACAGGTTCCTGGGCCCTCATCTAACAGACTGGACTCCACATCATTTGGTTGGCTATACTGTGCTATGAAGTCATCTTTACTTTACTTTACTTTTTATTTATTTATATGGCACTTTTAATACATTTATGTAGTTCAAAGTGCCTCACAGATGATAAAAACATATACAATCCAACATTAAAAGAATAAAAACACCATAAATATAATGAATATAAAAGCACACACATACGTAGACCCACAAGCAAACTTACATACAGACAGACACGCAACACACATCCCCGCGCACACAAACAAGCTGAGACATGGCCAGGTACCTAGACCTGGGACGCCACCTTTTTTGGGGGGCAGATCAGGCCGAGGGAGGACACGATCCATGGTCACAGGGGGCGCTGCCGCAGAGAACCGCCCCGACCCGGCGGACAAGAGACTCCGCACCAAGACACAGAGCCCCCAGGCCCCCCAGGCCAGAGCCGTCCACAGGACAGCACCCCCAGCGGTAGACCGGATACACCCCCAGCCTGGCATGCCCCCATGAGGAAACACTGGAGCTAAAACCTGAGAGACTGAAACAGTAAAATGAGATAAAATGTGTAATAGCTATGAATTAAGAGTAAAAGTGGGTTAAGAATGGTTAAGAATAGTTAAGAACAGGACATAAAAACATGTAAAAGAAATAAGTATTAGACAAATACATAAATAAATAAGTAAGTAATTAGGTGGGAAGCATAGGTAGTTAGGACATAAGAAACATATAAAAGAAATAAATACTAAACACATAAATAGATAAATAATTAAATGAGTAGTTAGGTAAGAAGCATAAATTAGTTAAAGGCCAGAGTAAAAAGATGTGTCTTGAGCCTCTTTTTAAAAATCTCAACAGTCTCTGCGGCCCTGAGGTTCTCCGGCAGGCTGTTCCACAGTCGGGGACCATAATAACTGTCATAATAACATCAGACAAGAATGTTCACTTGACCAGATAAAAGGGGCTACCCAAAGGCCAGTTTGCCAAATAAGCTTGTACCGCACACAGCTGAGAAAACCGGGCTGTGCTGAAGTGAAGAACAAGCCAGAGGGGAAGGCAGAGGGACCTACCAACTCTCACCTTATAACAGAGCGCCATAGCGAGCGTATCTTAGAGAAATAGCTGTTGTAAAACCTTAAGAAATGTTATAAAAGCTAAAGATTTTTCTCCATACCAAATATGTTTTTCTGAATTTTAAAATTGTATTTCAATGTGTATTTGGTACATTTGAATAGAACTAATAATGTATGATGAACATTAACTATACACGTGCTGGTAGCAGTAAATATAGGTAGACTATGTTTGGTGGACACAAAAATAAAGGACTACATTTACATGATAAAAGGGAGAGTCTGGATGGTCAGAGGGAGACCCTTGATAAAATATTTTATGATGCATTCAGCGGGTTTAATTATTTCATTTTTTTAGGTGTTGGAGGAATGTCCTCTTCTAAATGAACACATTTGCACAGTGTGGATTTATTATTGAATAAGTACCTTAAATTTAAAACGTGAGTAGCACACACTGTCACGGACCAGACGAGAACCCAAGAGCGACAGCAGAACTCGGTTAAACACCACTTTAATGTCAGGGTTGTACAGGGAGACAGAGCTGGACCCACGGGGGACCGGGCGAGTCCGTCTGTGGGCGATGGCAGGGACAGAAGCCAGTCGAGTTTACCGGGGAGCAGGCAGGGTAGGATCAGGGGACAGGCGTGGTCGGGGACAGGCAGAGTCGAGACCGGGCAGACAGGCAGGAAAACGCTGGAGAGTCATGAGAACACAGAGGACAATCAGGAAGAGAGGTGGAGCCGGGACCCAAATATAGCCCCGTGTTTGTCCTGATTGGCCACAGGTGCACGGGGCGAAGGAGGACCCAAGGGCGGCTCCTCCGTACGCCCACCGCTGTGACAGAAAGGGGGGTTCTGTCACAGCCTCCGACGTCCCCATGAGACCTCTAGGGCTGCCCCCCCTTGGGGAGGGTGGATGGGGGGGTCAGTATTCCTGTGATCCGGATGACACTGCCCCCGTTCTCCACCCCCACGTCCTGCTCGTTCCTCTGAGGTCTGGAGCGGCCTGTTCTCCTGCTCTTGATCTGGGATGGCTGGTCTGGGTGTTGGGCATGGAAGTCCCGGATTCGTCCCTTGTCGAGGATGTGTTGTGACGGCACCCAGGCCCTCTCCTCAGGACCGTAACCCTCCCAGTCCACCAGGTACTGGAGGCCCCTGCCACGGGGTCGAGAGCGCAGGAGACGACATACTGTGTATGCCGGGCCCCCATCCACTCGCCGCGAAGGAGGTGGGGCCGGGTGATCTGGGACCAGGAGGCTCTTGTGACCTGGCTTGATCCTGGAGACATGATAGGTGGGGTGAAGGCGCATAGACCAGGGGAGTTGGAGCCTCACCGCTGCTGGGCCAATGATCCTCAAGATGGTGATCGGACCCACGAACCTCAGGGCCAACTTCCTGGATTCAACCCGGGGCGGCAGGTCCCACGGGGAGAGCCAGACCCGTTGGCCCAACCTGTACCTGGGAGCTGGGGTACGGTGCCGATTGGCCGCTGCCTCGTCCCGGGCGCACACCCGTAGGAGGTTGGCCTGAGCCTGGCCCCACATCCACCTGCAGCGGCGGACAAAAGCTGCTGCAGAGGGGCAGGACACTTCAGCCCCCAGCGCTGGAATCAGGGGGGGTTGGTAGCCACGAGCTGGGCGGTCTCCTTCACCGATGGCAGCTTGGGCAGAGGAATGAAGTGAGCCATTTTGCTGAACCTGTCGACGATGGTAAGGTTGACCATCAGACGGACCCCCCTCTTGGTGCCGGTTCTCCCGCAGCTGCTGCAGCACCGCCCGCACATGCTGCGCGTGCCCCTTGAGCCCGCTGGAAAAGATTAGAATGTCATCCAGGAGGAACACAAACCGGTTTAGCTTGTCCCGGAGGACATCATTAACCAATGTCTGGAAGACGGCCGGTGCGTTGGTCAGTCCGAACGGCATCACCAGGTACTCATCGTGGCCGGCCGGGTGTTGAACACTGACTTCCACTGGTCCCCCTCTTGGATGTGGACCAGATGGTAGGCATTCCTTAGATCCAGTTTGGTGAAGACCGTTGCCCCCTGGAGCAGCTCGAAAGCTGAAGCGATGAGGAGCAAGGGGTACCGGTTCTTAACCGTGATCTCGTTATGCCCCCGGTAATCGATGCAGGGGCGCAGGGACTTTGTCCTTCTTCTCCACGAAGAAAAACCCTGCGCCTGCGGGAGAGGAGGAATCAGCCCGGCAGCTAGAGAACTGGCAATGTACTCCTCCATGGCCCCCCGCTCCAGTTTTGAGAGGGAGTACAGTCTCCCCTTGGGCAGTGCAGCTCCAGGGAGGAGGTCGATCGCACAGTTGTAGGGCCGGTGTGGTGAAACGGTGGTTGCCCAGGCCTTGCTGAACACCTTGGCGTGGTCATGGTACTGCTCCGGGACCCCTGCCAGATCCGGTGTCCCGACGGCCGGGGCCACGGTCCCCAAACAGCATCACCAAATACTCGTAGTGGCCTGCTGGGGTGTTGAACACCGTCTTCCACTCGTCCCCCTCCCGGATGTGGACCAGATGGTAGGCGTTATGCAGGTCCAGCTTGGTCAACACCGTTGCCCCCTGGAGCAGCTCGAACGCAGAGGCGATGATGGGCATAGGGTACCGAATCTTGATGGTGATTAGTCCGTGATAGTTGATGCAGGGTCGCAGAGACTTGTCCTTCTTCTCCACAAAGAAGAACCCTGCACCTGCCGGAGAGGAGGACGGTCTAATGAGTCCTGCAGCCAGCGAGCTGCTGATACAGGATGCTCCTCCATGGTCCTCTGCTCTGGTTCAGAGAGGGAGTAGAGCCTCCCCTTGGGCAGGGTGGTCCCTGGGAGGAGGTCAATAGCACCATCGTAGGGCCGGGGAGGGGGAAGGGAGGTTGCCTGGGCCTTTCAGAACACCTCGCTGAGGTCATGATAGTCCGTCGGGACCCCAGTCAGATCTGGGGGTGCAACTACCGGGCCCAAGGCCATGTGCTGGGTCGGTGCTGGTTTCAGGGAGGAACGATGACAGGCCACTCCCCACTCCAGGACTTCTCCCATCTCCCAGTTGAGGTGTGGGTTGTGGAGGTGGAGCCACAGGTAGCAGAGAGAGGAGAGAGGAGAAGAGAGGAGAGAGGAGAGGAGAGAGAAGAAGAGAGGAGAGGAGAGGAGAGAGAAGAGAGGAGAGAGAAGAAGAGAGGAGAGAGGAGAAGAGAGGAGAGAGGAGAGGAGAGAGAAGAAGAGAGGAGAGGAGAGGAGAGAGAAGAGAGGAGAGAGAAGAAGAGAGGAGAAGAGAGGAGAGAGAAGAAGAGAGGAGAAGAGAAGAGAGGAGAAGAGAGGAGAGAGGAGAGGAGAAGAGAAGAGAGGAGAGGAGAGAGGAGAGGAGAGAGAAGAGAGAGGAGAAGAGAGGAGAGAGAAGAAGAGAGGAGAAGAGAAGAGAAGAGAGGAGAGGAGAGAGAGGAGAGAGGAGAGGAGAGAGAAGAGAGGAGAGAGAAGAAGAGAGGAGAGAGAAGAAGAGAGGAGAGAGAAGAAGAGAGGAGAGAGAGGAGAGAGGAGAGAGGAGAGAGGAGAGAGGAGAGGCTGACAGACAGACAAGTGACATGTACAACAGAGCTGATGGAGACTGGACAGGCTGGTGAGACCAGGACAGCAGATGTAGTTGATGGAGCTCCACAGGTCAGATGTACACACTGACTCCAGGAGGGGTAAGAGGAGATGCATGTGAGGGGTTAGGGGGAGAGCTGGGGGACACTAAAGAGACAGTGGACATGTCCTCAGAGAGTTGTCCCCCAGCAGCCTGGTCCTACAGCAGCATCACTAAGGGTTGGTTAGTCCAGCCCTAACTACCAGCTCTGGTGAAGTCTTCAGCCTGACCTTCAAAGTCCAGAGGGTGTCCTCCTCTAGACCCAGACAGGGAGCTGGTTCAGGAGAGGAGCCTGGTAGATAAAGATCTACCTCCTGTTCTACTTCTGGAGACTCCAGGACCTACAAGTAGTCCTGCACTTTTAGATGGTAGTGATCTGTTGGGACAGTACGGCACTATGAGGTCTGTCAGGTATGACGGAGCGAGGCCTTTCAGGGCTTTGGGGGAGGACGAGGACTTCAATTCACTTTGGACTACCAGACAATAGTGAGGTACAGTAATCAGCCTGGAGGACACCAGTGCATCAGCTCGTTGGACCTGTAGTCTCCGGGTCTGCAGACACACGCTGATGTGCTGCAGAACATCTGGATCAAAGCTGTTCATGACTCCAAAGAGAAGAGCCACACCGCTGACAGACAAAGAGACACATGAGACAAAGAGACACATGAGACAAAGAGACACAACAGACAAAGAGACACATGAGACAAAGAGACACATGAGACAAAGAGACACATGAGACAAAGAGACACAACAGACAAAGAGACACAACAGACAAAGAGACACAACAGACAAAGAGACACAACAGACAAAGAGACACATGAGACAAAGAGACACAGCAGACAAAGAGACACATGAGACAAAGAGACACAACAGACAAAGAGACACATGAGACAAAGAGACACAACAGACAAAGAGACACAACAGACAAAGAGACACAACAGACAAAGAGACACATCAGACAAAGAGACACATCAGACAAAGAGACACAGCAGGCAAAGAGACACAACAGACAAAGAGACACATGAGACAAAGAGACACATCAGACAAAGAGACACAGCAGACAAAGAGACACAGCAGACAAAGAGACACATCAGACAAAGAGACACATCAGACAAAGAGACACAACAGACAAAGAGACACATGAGACAAAGACACATGAGACAAAGAGACACATCAGACAAAGAGACACATCAAACAAAGAGACACATCAGACAAAGAGACACAGCAGACAAAGAGACACATCAGACAAAGAGACACATGAGACAAAGAGACACATGAGACAAAGAGACACAACAGACAAAGAGACACAGCAGACAAAGAGACACAGCAGACAAAGAGACACATCAGACAAAGAGACACAACAGACAAAGAGACACATGAGACAAAGAGACACATGAGACAAAGAGACACATCAGACAAAGAGACACAACAGACAAAGAGACACAACAGACAAAGAGACACATCAAACAAAGAGACACAGCAGACAAAGAGACACAACAGACAAAGAGACACATGAGACAAAGAGACACATGAGACAAAGAGACACATCAGACAAAGAGACACAACAGACAAAGAGACACAACAGACAAAGAGACACATCAAACAAAGAGACACATGAGACAAAGAGACACAGCAGGCAAAGAGACACAACAGACAAAGAGACACATGAGACAAAGAGACACATCAGACAAAGAGACACAGCAGACAAAGAGACACAGCAGACAAAGAGACACATCAGACAAAGAGACACATGAGACAAAGAGACACATGAGACAAAGAGACACAACAGACAAAGAGACACATGAGACAAAGACACATGAGACAAAGAGACACATCAGACAAAGAGACACATCAGACAAAGAGACACAACAGACAAAGAGACACAACAGAAAAAGAGACACATCAAACAAAGAGACACAGCAGACAAAGAGACACAACAGACAAAGAGACACATCAGACAAAGAGACACAGCAGACAAAGAGACACATCAGACAAAGAGACACAGCAGACTAAGAGACACATGAGACAGAGACACAGCAGACAAAGAGACACATCAGACAAAGAGACACATGAGGCAAAGAGACACATCAGACAAAGAGACACATGAGACAAAGAGACACATGAGACAAAGAGACACATCAGACAAAGAGACACATGAGACAAAGAGACACAACAGACAAAGAGACACATCAAACAAAGAGACACATGAGACAAAGAGACACAGCAGGCAAAGAGACACAACAGACAAAGAGACACATGAGACAAAGAGACACATCAGACAAAGAGACACAGCAGACAAAGAGACACATCAGACAAAGAGACACATGAGACAAAGAGACACATGAGACAAAGAGACACAACAGACAAAGAGACACATGAGACAAAGACACATGAGACAAAGAGACACATCAGACAAAGAGACACATCAGACAAAGAGACACATCAGACAAAGAGACACAACAGACAAAGAGACACATCAAACAAAGAGACACAGCAGACAAAGAGACACAACAGACAAAGAGACACATCAGACAAAGAGACACAGCAGACAAAGAGACACATCAGACAAAGAGACACAGCAGACTAAGAGACACATGAGACAGAGACACAGCAGACAAAGAGACACATCAGACAAAGAGACACATGAGGCAAAGAGACACATCAGACAAAGAGACACATGAGACAAAGAGACACATCAGACAAAGAGACACATCAGACAAAGAGACACATGAGACAAAGAGACACATCAGACAAAGAGACACAACAGACAGACACATCAGACAATGAGACACAGCAGACAAAGAGACACAACAGACAAAGAGACACATCAGACAAAGAGACACAGCAGACAAAGAGACACATGAGACAAAGAGACACATCAGGCAAAGAGACACAGCAGACAAAGAGACACAACAGACAAAGAGACACATCAGACAAAGACACACAGAAGACAAAGAGCCACATCAGACAAAAAGACACAGCAAAGAGACACATGAGACAGAGACACAGCAGACAAAGAGACACATAAGACAGAGACACATCAGACAAGGAGACACATGAGACAAAGAGACACATGAGACAAAGAGACACATGAGACAAAGAGACACATGAGACAAAGAGACACAGCAGACAAAGAGACACAACAGACAAAGAGACACAGCAGACAAAGAGATACAACAGACAAAGAGACACATGAGACAAAGAGACACAGCAGACAAAGAGACACATGAGACAAAGAGACACATGAGACAAAGAGACACATCAGACAAAGAGACACAACAGACAAAGAGACACATCAGACAAAGAGACACATCAGACAAAGAGACACAGCAGGCAAAGAGACACAACAGACAAAGAGACACATGAGACAAAGAGACACAGCAGACAAAGAGACACATCAGACAAAGAGACACATCAGACAAAGAGACACAACAGACAAAGAGACACATGAGACAAAGACACATGAGACAAAGAGACACATCAGACAAAGAGACACATCAGACAAAGAGACACAGCAGACAAAGAGACACATCAGACAAAGAGACACATGAGACAAAGAGACACATGAGACAAAGAGACACAACAGACAAAGAGACACAGCAGACAAAGAGACACAGCAGACAAAGAGACACATCAGACAAAGAGACACAACAGACAAAGAGACACATGAGACAAAGAGACACATGAGACAAAGAGACACATCAGACAAAGAGACACAACAGACAAAGAGACACAACAGACAAAGAGACACATCAAACAAAGAGACACAGCAGACAAAGAGACACAACAGACAAAGAGACACATGAGACAAAGAGACACATGAGACAAAGAGACACATCAGACAAAGAGACACAACAGACAAAGAGACACAACAGACAAAGAGACACATCAAACAAAGAGACACATGAGACAAAGAGACACAGCAGGCAAAGAGACACAACAGACAAAGAGACACATGAGACAAAGAGACACATCAGACAAAGAGACACAGCAGACAAAGAGACACAGCAGACAAAGAGACACATCAGACAAAGAGACACATGAGACAAAGAGACACATGAGACAAAGAGACACAACAGACAAAGAGACACATGAGACAAAGACACATGAGACAAAGAGACACATCAGACAAAGAGACACATCAGACAAAGAGACACAACAGACAAAGAGACACAACAGAAAAAGAGACACATCAAACAAAGAGACACAGCAGACAAAGAGACACAACAGACAAAGAGACACATCAGACAAAGAGACACAGCAGACAAAGAGACACATCAGACAAAGAGACACAGCAGACTAAGAGACACATGAGACAGAGACACAGCAGACAAAGAGACACATCAGACAAAGAGACACATGAGGCAAAGAGACACATCAGACAAAGAGACACATGAGACAAAGAGACACATGAGACAAAGAGACACATCAGACAAAGAGACACATCAGACAAAGAGACACAACAGACAAAGAGACACATCAAACAAAGAGACACATGAGACAAAGAGACACAGCAGGCAAAGAGACACAACAGACAAAGAGACACATGAGACAAAGAGACACATCAGACAAAGAGACACAGCAGACAAAGAGACACATCAGACAAAGAGACACATGAGACAAAGAGACACATGAGACAAAGAGACACAACAGACAAAGAGACACATGAGACAAAGACACATGAGACAAAGAGACACATCAGACAAAGAGACACATCAGACAAAGAGACACATCAGACAAAGAGACACAACAGACAAAGAGACACATCAAACAAAGAGACACAGCAGACAAAGAGACACAACAGACAAAGAGACACATCAGACAAAGAGACACAGCAGACAAAGAGACACATCAGACAAAGAGACACAGCAGACTAAGAGACACATGAGACAGAGACACAGCAGACAAAGAGACACATCAGACAAAGAGACACATGAGGCAAAGAGACACATCAGACAAAGAGACACATGAGACAAAGAGACACATCAGACAAAGAGACACATCAGACAAAGAGACACATGAGACAAAGAGACACATCAGACAAAGAGACACAACAGACAGACACATCAGACAATGAGACACAGCAGACAAAGAGACACAACAGACAAAGAGACACATCAGACAAAGAGACACAGCAGACAAAGAGACACATGAGACAAAGAGACACATCAGGCAAAGAGACACAGCAGACAAAGAGACACAACAGACAAAGAGACACATCAGACAAAGACACACAGAAGACAAAGAGCCACATCAGACAAAAAGACACAGCAAAGAGACACATGAGACAGAGACACAGCAGACAAAGAGACACATAAGACAGAGACACATCAGACAAGGAGACACATGAGACAAAGAGACACATGAGACAAAGAGACACATGAGACAAAGAGACACATGAGACAAAGAGACACAGCAGACAAAGAGACACAACAGACAAAGAGACACAGCAGACAAAGAGATACAACAGACAAAGAGACACATGAGACAAAGAGACACAGCAGACAAAGAGACACATGAGACAAAGAGACACATGAGACAAAGAGACACATCAGACAAAGAGACACAGCAGACAAAGAGACGGGCAAGAAGCCCCCCAAGGACGGGCCTGGTTCAGCTCATCTACTGGGTTACTAATGAAATGCAGGTCCTCAGCACTGAGGAGGGGAAAGGTGGCAGCCCCCTTTGACCTCTCCACGAGTGGCCAAAGACCCTGAAGGGTCTGAGACCCTGAGGTCTGATAAGGTTTGTGACTACACCCTCAGAGACACAGGCCCAAGGACCATCTACAGGGGGAAACCTGGGAACGGTAGCGGAAGAGTCAGGCCCAGGTTCAGGGCGTGGCTCCACCAGACAGAGGCCATGATGTCCCAGTAGAGACCCTCGACCTCGGCTGGGTCTGCCCCGGATCCTTGCCTACCCTGAAGGTCTACCACGACACCGGGGTCTCCAGAGAGGCAGCGCGGGCACCAGGGCAACACTGCAGCTCCTGACCTCCACCCTCAGGGAGGGGGGTGGACCACTCAAGGTGAATATTTGAATGGGCGTGAGTTTTAGAAAGTCACTTAACAAGTAAAATGGTGCAAGTACAGAAACATCCATCTGAATGAAAACAGCGTGGACAGACAGTTTTTGTTTTAGTTTATTCACTGTGACAACAGAACATGTATAACGTGTGTTTAGTAAATACAAATATATATATAACCAATATATAAGCATCTGATTTGATTGAGGGAATCAGATATTATGTAACTGTTCCATTGGTGCTCTGCATCAGCTCTCACCTCTTGTTGTACAGGAGTAAAAAAACATTGTGTAATAAACTTAGACATTTACTGCACACACACTGAGTAACAGATAAAGAGGGGCTCCTTTAAAGAGGTTTTAAAAATACAACATAACACGTGGATAAATCTATCCAAGTATATGTCCAGGTCCGTGTCGGTCCAGTCCTACGCGGGTCGCGGTCCAGCCGGGTTTTCCTTCCCACCAGGTCAACCACCCCCAGGTGAGGATGTCCGGTGGGAAGGAAAACCCGGCTGGATCACGGCCCTCGTAGGACCGGACCACGTGGAGCTGGACTCAAACGTGAGTCTGACCACAGGGACAGTCAAGGTGACGTTAGAGGAGCGTTGTGACGCTGGGCAGCGTCTGTGACGTCATGAGCTCTGCTGCCACTCCACATAAATCCCACGACGGTGTGAAGTGACCCGGCCGGGGCAGGAGGGAGCGCCCGCGGCTAAATACAGGCCAAGCCTTCGGCGGATGAGGAGGAGTAGCGGCCCTCGTCCCTCTCCGCCTCCTCCTGGCGGGCCTTCCCCTGCCTCCGCCTGGGCTCGTCCACCAGGGCTTTCAGGTGTCTCAGGTGGTGCAGCGCTCTGAGGACGGAGGCCCCGCTTAGACACCCCTTCACCACGCTGCTACCTGGACCCCTCCGCACACCTACGGGTCGGGGTTACCTGGGCGACAGCCTCACCTCTGCAGCGACAGTCCGTCAGGGGGACGTCCGGGGTCGGCTCTCTGCACACAACACACACGCGTGAACACACACCTCAGGCGCCTCTACACACCCCAGCAGGGAGCTCAGGGCGGCTCAACAGCGCCAGGACAGATGTGAACAGCTGCCCCGCGCCTCAGCCGCTGGTCCTTACCTGCTGCGCTGGGGTCCCAGCAGATGGAGGCAGCGGTTCCTCCTGCGGTTCCTCCAGCGGTTCCTCCAGCGGTTCCTCCAGCGGTTCCTCCTGCGGTTCCTCCAGCGGTTCCTCCTGTTTCTGCTGCTCCAGATGTTGCTGCTGCAGCTCTGCCTCCACCGCCTGCAGCCTGAACAGGACCTGCTTTAAGGCCTCTGCTGGGCCCGGCTGCTTCACAACACCGTTCCCATGGTGACCACAGCCCGCCTGTGTGTAGCGAGGACAGGGTGAAGGTATTAAATGAAGGTGTAATCGGGTCACTGGCAGGTTGATGACGTGTTGAAGGCCTCGTGAGGCCACAGCTACCAGAGCTTCTCTGTCTTTGGGAGGTGTGGTGGCGCCCCCTGCTGCCGACTCCCTGCAAGCACAACATCCTTGACGTTGCCATGGAGACGGACACAGGTCGCCGTACAGATGGGGATCACAGCAAAGGGGAAGGGACTCTTCAAATGTCTTACCAAGACTCTTGGCTGGAGGGAGAAGGTGTGAGCGTCTCCTGAGGGCTTGGTGGAGCGGCCTCATCTGGAACACAACGTTCAGCCGTTTAGTTGTTACACCCAAAACAGCAAATATTGGCAGAATTACTCCGATAAATCACAAAAAAGGATATTTGGGACACTGAGCAGGTGTTGCATTATTCCAGGATTCCAGCGATACTTTAGTCATGAGGAAACTAACGTTGTCATTTCAGCTTGTATAAACCGTTTATGTACGAGTGTATCGCTGATACGACTGTGCCCTCACTCCTTAAGCGCCTGTCACCTACAACGGGCCCAACAGTCCTATTCCAGTGTAGCAGAAAGCAGGTGAACCTTGTGTGAGGGGCCGGGCGCCCCCCCCAGCTGGACCTGCTGCACACCCCCGAGACAGCGCGCTCAACACCCGGTCGGCCTTCTGGAGGAGGGCCTCCATCCTGCTGTCTGTCAGAGGACACAAGCGCAGTCAGGACCCCCGAGCCCCGAGCCCCTCGACCCCCGACCCCCTGGACCCCCCCAGACGCCCTCCCACCTCTGAACAGCGCCTCCTTGGTGCTGGAGCTCCTCCTCTCTGCAGCCAGGAGAGAAATCTGTTCAGCAAACTGGAGCCTGAGACTTCTGAGGGTCCGCTGGCTCTCCCCCTGACGACACACACCAACATGAGTCCACCTCCACGGGACGCTGGCGAGGACGCTCACACCTCGGGGACGCCGACAGAGGACCTGTGAGGGTGTGTGGTCGGAGCCGTCCTCGTCCTCCAGGTCTGCCACCCAGGACGGAGCTTCAGGTCCAGAGGCTGCAGCGGGAACCACTCACTCTTATTAGAGAGCAACAACGAAGCACACACACACACACACACACACACACAGTGTGTGTGTGTGTGTGTGTGAGAGTGTGTGTGTCTGTGTGTGAGTGTGTGTGTGTGTGTGTCTGTGTGTGAGTGTGTGTGTGTCTGTGTGAGAGTGTGTGTCTGTGTGAGAGTGTGTGTGTGTCTGTGTGTGAGTGTGTGTGTCTGTGTGTGAGTGTGTGACCGTGTCTGTGTGTGTGTGTGTGAGAGTGTATGTGAGTCTGTGTGTGTGGGAGTGCGTGTGTGTGTACGCTGCAGCCTCTCACCGTGGTCTTCCCAGAGGGACCCTGAGGGAGGTCCCTGGACCCAGGGTGGGTACTTGCTGGGCTCAGAGGCGTCCATGTGTGTCCGGGTGCTGGTGGGCCAGTGAGGGAGGAGAAGACAGGACGAGGGCTCCGCCCCTTGTGAGCGCGGCTGAGGGGACACAGAGGGGCGTGGCCTGTGGGCTACAGCGGGTCCGGATACAACCGCCGTGGGCTGGACCGGCTCACTGGACACTCACCTGGGGGTTCAACAGGGCTGCTCCTGCCCTTCGGCTCCTGGGGGGGGACACAGAGCGCTCAGATGAAGACCTCCACCCTGGGGGGGGGGGGGCTCCACCACAGCTCTCCTGCGCCTCACCTGAAGCTCCGGGGACTCCGCTGTGCCTGGTTCAGGCCTGGGTGGGTGCTGGGTGAGGGTCCAGGGGCGGGTCTGGAGGTGGAGCCGGGGGGGGCGGGTCTGGAGGAGGAGCCGGGGGGGGCGACTCCAGACACAAGTCCTGGAGTCACCGACAGGTCAGCATGAAAGAGAACCCCCCTCCTGGTTTGAACATGGCGGGACGGTGCGTTCAAAGACCTTGAATGAAGGCAGACGTGTGGGTCACGGGCATGGAGCCATCGTACGGGATGGAGAGCAGCTCGTCCGTTGTCATGGAGACCCTGTCTCGGTTGACGCTGTGGCGAAGGGAGCCGTCGGGCAGACTGAGGAAGTCCAGCTCCAAGTCGGTCAGATGTTCCCTGAGAACTAGAAAAGAATGGAAGGTGAAGAAAACAGAAAGAACGTGTGTGTGTGTGAGTGAGAGTGTGTGTGTGTGTGTATGTGTGTGAGTGAGAGTGTGTGAGTTTGAGTGTGTGCGAGAGTGTGTAAGTGTGTCTGTGTGAGTGTGTGTGTGAGTGAGTGTGTGTGTGTGTGTGTGTGTGTGTGACTGAGAGTGTGTGAGTGTGTGTGTGTGAGTGTGTGTGACTGAGAGTGAGTGTGTGTGTGAGAGTGTGTGTGAGAGTGTGTGTGTGTGAGTGTGTGTGTGTGAGTGTGTGTGAGTGAGTGTGTGTGAGTGAGTGTGTGTGTGAGAGTGTGTGTGTGAGTGAGTGTGTGTGAGTGTGTGTGACTGAGAGTGTGAGTGTGTGTGTGAGAGTGTGTGTGTGAGTGTGTGTGTGAGAGTGTGTGTGTGAGTGAGAGTGTGTGTGTGAGTGTGTGTGAGTGTGAGAGTGTGTATGAGTGTGTGTGTGAGTGTGTGAGAGTGTGAGTGTGTGAGTGTGTGTGAGTGAGTGTGTGTGTGTGTGAGTGTGAGAGAGTGAGTGTGTGTGAGTGAGTGTGTGTGTGTGAGAGTGTGTGTGTTTGTCTCTGTGTGAGTGTGTGTGTATGAGTGTGTGAGTGTGTGTGTGTGTAAGTGAGAGTGTGAGTGTGTGTGTTTGTGTCTGTGTGTGTGTGAGTGAGTGTGTGTGTGTACAGTGTTCATAACAGCAGCAGCCCCACATGCCCACCCAGATCAAACCCTTCCTGGTGTAGAGGCTGAATGAATCAGGCAGCAGCAGGTGCAGTAGAGAAGGCCTCAGCCCCAGCCCTGATGGTCGAGGGTGGACGCGGACGTTACCTGTGTCACTGGGACAGTTAGAGACACTTGTGGGGTGAGTCTACGGGAAGGCCCGCTGTTCACCACAGACGTGTCCTCCTGAGCACACGTCTGTGGTGAAGAACACATCGACGGGCCTGAAGAGACATGGAGCAACATCCTGGGGCTGAGGGACCGAAGACTGCTGTTTGTGGGTCCAGAGGACAAAGACAGCTGTGGGAGGAGCCTCAGACACTCAAGCCTGGGTGGAGTCAGGGGACTGAAGCGCACCAGGACACGGGTGTCACTGTGGCGTTGGGCCGTTGTGCACCCATGTGGTGGTCTAAGGCTTCAGGGACAGGCCCTGACAGTCCGACGCTGAGGAGGAAGCGCCCCGGAAACGGGGCTTCCGCAAGACAACGACCCCAGACACACCCGGACGGGGCCCAACCCACACTGGTGGGGACAGTGATGTCTCTGAGGTACCACCAAGAGAGGCAGAGGACCTGAGGACGGCAGTCCAGTCCTCCTGGACTCCCAGTGCACAGGACCAGGGTGCACAGGACCAGGGTGCACAGAACCAGGGTGAACAGGACCAGGGTGCACAGGACAAGGTTGCACAGGACCAGGGTGCACAGGACCAGGGTGCACAGGACCAGGGTGCACAGGACAAGGGTGAACAGGACCAGGGTGCACAGGACAAGGTTGCACAGGACCAGGGTGCACAGGACCAGGGAGCACAGGACCAGGGTGCACAGGACAAGGGTGCACAGGACAAGGTTGCACAGGACCAGGGTGCACAGGACCAGGGTGCACAGGACCAGGGTGCACAGGACAAGGGTGAACAGGACAAGGGTGAACAGGACCAGGGTGCACAGGACCAGGGTGCACAGGACCAGGGTGCACAGGACAAGGGTGAACAGGACCAGGGTGCACAGGACCAGGGTGCACAGGACCAGGGTGCACAGGACCAGGGTGCACAGGACAAGGTTGCACAGGACCAGGGTGCACAGGACCAGGGTGCACAGGACCAGGGTGCACAGGACCAGGGAGCACAGGACCAGGGTGCACAGGACAAGGGTGCACAGGACAAGGTTGCACAGGACCAGGGTGCACAGGACCAGGGTGCACAGGACAAGGGTGAACAGGACAAGGGTGAACAGGACCAGGGTGCACAGGACCAGGGTGCACAGGACCAGGGTGCACAGGACCAGGGTGCACAGGACCAGGGTGAACAGAACCAGGGTGAACAGGACCAGGGTGCACAGGACCAGGGTGCACAGAACCAGGGTGAACAGGACCAGGGTGCACAGGACGAGGGCGAACAGGACCAGGGCGCACAGGACCAGGGTGCACAGGACGAGGGCGAACAGGACGAGGGCGAACAGGACGAGGGCGCACAGGACCAGGGCGCACAGGACGAGGGTGAACAGGACCAGGGTGCACAGGACCAGGGTGCACAGGACCAGGGTGAACAGGACCAGGGTGCACAGGACCAGGGTGCACAGGACCAGGGAGCACAGGACCAGGGTGCACAGGACCAGGAAGCACAGGACCAGGGTGCACAGGACCAGGAAGCACAGGACCAGGAAGCACAGGACCAGGGTGCACAGGACCAGGGTGCACAGGACCAGGGTGCACAGGACCAGGGAGCACAGGACCAGGGTGCACAGGACCAGGGTGCACAGGACCAGGGTGCACAGGACCAGGGTGCACAGGACCAGGAAGGACAGGACCAGGGTGCACAGGACCAGGGTGCACAGGACCAGGAAGGACAGGACCAGGGTGCACAGGACCAGGAAGCACAGGACCAGGGTGCACAGGACCAGGGTGCACAGGACCAGGAAGCACAGGACCAGCACAGCTCTCACAAACACAGGGAACCAAGGACGAGTTTAACGTACCTCCGGTTCATTGAGTAAATACCTCAGTTTGTGACACGGACACTTTTTGAAGAGCCCAAGGTTTTCCTTCATTTTCTGTAAAGTCATTAAAGTATTGACACAGTTTTCCTGTTTTAATGTAAAATATAATGTGCAGCGTCCCAAAGAAATAAAACATGTAATCAGGATTTTGATCTTTACTCCTGTTCTATGAAACACTGCTATTATTTTGAACACCACTGTGTGTGTGTGTGTGTGTGTGTGTGTGTGTGTGTGTGTGTGTGTGTGTGTGTGAAGTGCAGCATTGGTGAGTGGGAGGGTTTTTAATGAGGTTTTGAGTCACACTGTGCCTCACCATCTTTGTTCTTGAGCGGGGCCACCCTGGGTCGGCTCAGTGCGCAGGGAAAACGATGCGACGCGTTGAGGTTTCCTGTTAACACCTTCTCCCTCGCACGCCCGCCGTTGAAGTCTGCAATGTAAGCGTTCAGCGCTGCAGAGGCCGAGTCATAAATCTGCAAACATCAGAGGCCACAGACCGCAGAGAGCAGCGGCGGTGAACACCCTCGCAGCCACCAACACTCGGCCGGTTCAGCCGAAGAGCTTCTGATAAACGCGTCTGGTGGCGTTTCCCTGAAGAGGCCACGGAGGCGTGGGAGACGGCTCGACCTTGTGTCTGTATCTGAAGGTGGTGTTGCGTTCAGGGACCTCCAGGCTGCCTCTGAGGTGGCCGGAGCTGGAGAGCAGGGAGGTGATGGTTGACTCTGGAGACAGGCAGGCCCCCCCGCAGACGCTGGCGTCCATGCTGCGTTTGAACACGCGCACGGGTCCGGTCAGGTCAGGCGGGTCGCGTGGCCATCACAGCGGGGCCGCAGTACTCACGCTGCTGCTGCTGCTGCTGCTGCTGCTGCTGCTGGAGGCCGCTGGGTGCAGGGCTGGTCCGTGTTAACCTCAGGGCTTCCGCCACGCCCAGCCCCGGGGCCACACTTCCTGCATCTCTGGAGCAGAAGTGCTCTGGTCACACGCCGCTGCTCGCCCTGCACGCTGCTGGGAGGGCGAGCAATCAGTGGAGAGAACACATCACAGATAAAAGTGCATCTGCAATTAGTCGTTGATGAAAGATGAGAGAGGGAGAGGGAGGGAGAGAGAGGGAGAGGGAGTTCTGTTTTCTGTTATTAATGCCTTCACCAAGTGATTAAAAGACTTAATTGTGTTGTCTGTTGTCTCCGTGAGCTGGTGGTAAATGGAGCACGCCATCTGATACACCGATACAGGATCAGTAACAGGACCGTAGGGTGGGTCTGGGGCAGCACTAACAGGACCGTAGGGTGGGTCTGGGGCTGTACTAACAGGACCGTAGGGTGGGTCTGGGGCAGCACTAACAGGACCGTAGGATGGGTCTGGGGCACCAGGACCGTAGGATGGGTCTGGGGCTGTACTAACAGGACCGTAGGATGGGTCTGGGGCTGCACTAACAGGACCGTAGGATGGGTCTGGGGCTGTACTAACAGGACCGTAGGATGGGTCTGGGGCACCAGGACCGTAGGATGGGTCTGGGGCTGTACTAACAGGACCGTAGGATGGGTCTGGGGCTGCACTAACAGGACCGTAGGATGGGTCTGGGGCTGTACTAACAGGACCGTAGGATGGGTCTGGGGCTGCACTAACAGGACCGTAGGATGGGTCTGGGGCTGCACTAACAGGACCGTAGGATGGGTCTGGGGCACCAGGACCGTAGGATGGGTCTGGGGCACCAGGACCGTAGGATGGGTCTGGGGCACCAGGACCGTAGGATGGGTCTGGGGCAGTACTAACAGGACCGTAGGATGGGTCTGGGGCTGTACTAACAGGACCGTAGGATGGGTCTGGGGCTGTACTAACAGGACCGTAGGATGGGTCTGGGGCTGCACTAACAGGACCGTAGGATGGGTCTGGGGCTGTACTAACAGGACCGTAGGATGGGTCTGGGGCAGTACTAACAGGACCGTAGGATGGGTCTGGGGCTGTACTAACAGGACCGTAGGATGGGTCTGGGGCTGTACTAACAGGACCGTAGGATGGGTCTGGGGCTGTACTAACAGGACCGTAGGGTGGGTCTGGGGCTGTACTAACAGGACCGTAGGGTGGGTCTGGGGCTGTACTAACAGGACCGTAGGATGGGTCTGGGGCTGTACTAACAGGACCGTAGGATGGGTCTGGGGCTGCACTAACAGGACCGTAGGATGGGTCTGGGGCTGTACTAACAGGACCGTAGGATGGGTCTGGGGCACCAGGACCGTAGGATGGGTCTGGGGCTGTACTAACAGGACCGTAGGATGGGTCTGGGGCTGCACTAACAGGACCGTAGGATGGGTCTGGGGCTGCACTAACAGGACCGTAGGATGGGTCTGGGGCACCAGGACCGTAGGATGGGTCTGGGGCACCAGGACCGTAGGATGGGTCTGGGGCAGTACTAACAGGACCGTAGGATGGGTCTGGGGCTGTACTAACAGGACCGTAGGATGGGTCTGGGGCTGTACTAACAGGACCGTAGGATGGGTCTGGGGCTGTACTAACAGGACCGTAGGATGGGTCTGGGGCTGTACTAACAGGACCGTAGGATGGGTCTGGGGCTGCACTAACGGGACCGTAGGGTGGGTCTGGGGCTGCGGTACCGGGACCGTAGGATGGGTCTGGGGCACCAGGACCGTAGGATGGGTCTGGGGCACCAGGACCGTAGGATGGGTCTGGGGCAGTACTAACAGGACCGTAGGATGGGTCTGGGGCTGTACTAACAGGACCGTAGGATGGGTCTGGGGCTGTACTAACAGGACCGTAGGATGGGTCTGGGGCTGTACTAACAGGACCGTAGGATGGGTCTGGGGCTGTACTAACAGGACCGTAGGGTGGGTCTGGGGCTGTACTAACAGGACCGTAGGATGGGTCTGGGGCTGCACTAACGGGACCGTAGGGTGGGTCTGGGGCTGCGGTACCGGGACCGTAGGATGGGTCTGGGGCTGTGGTACCAGGACCGTAGGATGGGTCTGGGGCTGCACTAACAGGACCGTAGGATGGGTCTGGGGCTGCACTAACAGGACCGTAGGATGGGTCTGGGGCTGTACTAACAGGACCGTAGGATGGGTCTGGGGCAGCACTAACAGGACCGTAGGATGGGTCTGGGGCTGTACTAACAGGACCGTAGGATGGGTCTGGGGCACCAGGACCGTAGGATGGGTCTGGGGCTGCACTAACAGGACCGTAGGATGGGTCTGGGGCTGTACTAACAGGACCGTAGGATGGGTCTGGGGCTGTACTAACAGGACCGTAGGATGGGTCTGGGGCTGTACTAACAGGACCGTAGGATGGGTCTGGGGCTGTACTAACAGGACCGTAGGGTGGGTCTGGGGCTGTACTAACAGGACCGTAGGATGGGTCTGGGGCTGCACTAACAGGACCGTAGGGTGGGTCTGGGGCTGCGGTACCGGGACCGTAGGATGGGTCTGGGGCTGTGGTACCAGGACCGTAGGATGGGTCTGGGGCTGCACTAACAGGACCGTAGGATGGGTCTGGGGCTGCACTAACAGGACCGTAGGATGGGTCTGGGGCTGTACTAACAGGACCGTAGGATGGGTCTGGGGCAGCACTAACAGGACCGTAGGATGGGTCTGGGGCAGCACTAACAGGACCGTAGGATGGGTCTGGGGCTGTACTAACAGGACCGTAGGATGGGTCTGGGGCAGCACTAACAGGACCGTAGGATGGGTCTGGGGCTGTACTAACAGGACCGTAGGATGGGTCTGGGGCTGTACTAACAGGACTGTAGGATGGGTCTGGGGCAGCACTAACAGGACCGTAGGATGGGTCTGGGGCTGTACTAACAGGACCGTAGGGTGGGTCTGGGGCACCAGGACCGTAGGATGGGTCTGGGGCAGCACTTACAGGACCGTAGGGTGGGTCTGGGGCTGCGGTACCGGGCCAGCAGGGGCGCCAGTGAGTCCCGACCACTGAACATCCACCAGACGAGACAAACGTCACACAAACCACAACGACCCGCCCAGACACAATCAAAGTGTCTTTAAAGTTTCTGACCCCTTTGATCTGACGGCCCATCTCGAGTTTCACCCGCAGTTCGTCGACTCGTTTTCAGGGGAGAGAGGGCAGCTAAGGGCTGGGCGGCTGAAGCGGCCCACACAGAGCAAATGTGCGTGAAGTACTCACAGAAGTACCGAACTAACACCGGGTCAGCCGCTGGACAAGAGCATCCCGCTACAGTCCCGCCATCGCCTCAAAGTCAACTTCAGAGCAGCGGCTGGCTTCAGAAGGCGTCCGGACCCGCGGGGGGGGGCGGGGGGGTGGTGGAGGCGGTGGCGGAGGCGGCGGAGGCGGCTATATTCACGCACGTCCCGCGTTCACGCCCGCTCCTCCGCGCTCGCCCTCCGGCTCCTCACAAAACCCGGAGCCGGATTTCCCGCTCCGCCTGGTGACGTCACGGCCGCCTCGGTCACGTGGGTCGCGAGGACGCGCGCCTTTACGTCACGGTCGGCCAGGTTTGCGCGTGCGCGTGCGCGCAGCGCGTCCACGAGTGTGACGTTGCCCCCCCCCGGTCCGTCGGGCTGTCATCGATTACCAAACGCGCCGCGGCCGCTCTCGGCCTCCGTAGGCGTGTGTTGACGTCACGGCCCGACGCTGGTCCGGTCCTGACCCCCCCGGTCCTGACCCCCCCCCAGGTCCTGACCCCCCCCCAGGTCCGGCCCCCCCCCGCACCCGAAGCGCCTCGCCCCGGGCCCCGAGGAGCGGCGGAGCGGCGGCGGAGCGACGCCCGCCTCGGCCGGTCGTCCGTCGGAGGGTCCCCCAGGAGGGCTCGGCGCCCCCCGAAGACCCGCTGACCGCCCCCCCCCCGGGACGACAGGGATGGAGAGAAAGAAGACGGACTGTCCGGCGCTGCCGCCCGGCTGGAAGAAGGAGGAAGTGATCAGGAAGTCCGGGCTGAGCGCCGGGAAGAGCGACGTCTACTACTACAGGTAGGACCCCCCCGGGACCCCCCCGAGAGAGGGACCCCACAGGTGGGACCCCCCGGGACCCCCCCAAGAGAGGGACCCCACGAGAGAGACCCCCACAGGTAGGACCCCCCGGGACCCCCCTGTGAGAGAGAGGGACCCCACAGGTAGGACCCCCCGAGAGAGAGACCCCCACAGGTAGGACCCCCCCGAGACCCCCCCGAGAGAGGGACCCCACAGGTGGGACCCCCCCGGGACCCCCCCGAGAGAGAGAGGGACCCCCCCGAGAGAGAGACCCCACAGGTGGGACCCCCCGGGACCCCGCAGAGAGAGGACCCCCCGAGAGAGAGACCCCACAGGTGGGACCCCCCCGGGACCCCCCCGAGAGAGAGAGGGACCCCCCCGAGAGAGAGACCCCACAGGTGGGACCCCCGGGACCCCCCCGAGAGGGACCCCACAGGTGGGACCCCCCCGAGAGAGGGACCCCCACAGGTAGGACCCCCCCGAGAGAGACCCCACAGGTAGGACCCCCCCGGGACCCCCACAGGTAGGACCCCCGGGACCCCCGAGAGAGGGACCCCCACAGGTGGGACCCCCCCGAGAGAGGGACCCCCACAGGTAGGACCCCCGGGACCCCGAGAGAGGGACCCCCACAGGTGGGACCCCCCCGAGAGAGGGACCCCACAGGTAGGACCCCCCCGAGAGAGGGACCCCCGAGAGAGAGACCCCCACAGGTAGGACCCCCCCGAGACCCCCCCGAGAGAGGGACCCCCACAGGTAGGACCCCCCCCGAGAGAGAGAGACCCCCACAGGTAGGACCCCCCCGAGACCCCCCCGAGAGAGAGACCCCACAGGTAGGACCCCCCGAGAGAGAGACCCCCACAGGTAGGACCCCCCCGGGACCCCCCCGAGAGAGGGACCCCCACAGGTAGGCCCCCCCGAGAGAGGGACCCCACAGGTAGGACCCCCCGAGAGAGCGACCCCCGAGAGAGAGACCCCCACAGGTAGGACCCCCGAGACCCCCCGAGAGGGACCCCCCGAGAGAGAGACCCCACAGGTAGGACCCCCCGAGAGAGAGAGACCCCCACAGGTAGGACCCCCGGGACCCCCGAGACCCCCCGAGAGAGAGAGGGACCCCCCGAGAGAGAGACCCCCACAGGTAGGACCCCCCAGGACCCCCCGAGAGAGGGACCCCCCCGAGAGAGAGACCCCACAGGTAGGACCCCCCCCGAGAGAGAGAGACCCCCACAGGTAGGACCCCCCCGGGACCCCCCCGAGACCCCCCGAGAGAGAGGGACCCCCGAGAGAGAGACCCCCACAGGTAGGACCCCCGCGAGAGGGACCCCACAGGTAGGACCCCCCGGGACCCCCCGAGACCCCCGAGAGAGAGGGACCCCCGAGAGAGAGAGACCCCCACAGGTAGGACCCCCCCAGGACCCCAAGAGAGAGAGGGACACCCCCCAAGAGAGAGAACCCCACAGATAAGAGCCCCCCCCAGGTCAGAACCCCCAGAGGTCAGACCCCCCCCAGCTGACCTCTGACCTCCTACTGCTTCAGAGGTCTTCCAGATGTTCACAGATGTTTGGGGTGGGGGGGTCGGTAGAGGGGGGCCCATTATAAGGGTGGGGGTGTTATAAGGGTGGGGGGGGTTATTATAAGGGGGGTGTTACAAGGGTGGGGGGGTCAGTGGGGGGGTGTTACAAGGGTGGGGGGGTGTTACAAGGGTGGGGGGGGTTGTTATAAGGGTGGGTGTTACAAGGGTGGGGGGTGTTACAAGGGTGGGGGGGTTGTTATAAGGGTGGGTGTTACAAGGGTGGGGGTGTTACAAGGGTGGGGGGTTGTTATAAGGGGGGTGTTACAAGGGTGGGGGGTGTTACAAGGGTGGGGGGTTGTTATAAGGGTGGGTGTTACAAGGGTGGGGTGTTAAAAGGGTGGGGGGGTTGTTATAAGGGGGTGTTACACAAGGGTGGGGTGTTACAAGGGTGGGGGGTTGTTATAAGGGGGTGTTACAAGGGTGGGGTGTTACAAGGGTGGGGGGGTTGTTATAAGGGGGTGTTACAAGGGTGGGGTGTTAAAAGGGTGGGGGGTTGTTATAAGGGGGTGTTACAAGGGTGGGGTGTTAAAAGGGTGGGGGGGTTGTTATAAGGGGGGTGTTACAAGGGTGGGGGGGGTTGTTATAAGGGGGGTGTTACAAGGGTGGGGGGGTTGTTATAAGGGGGGTGTTACAAGGGTGGGGTGTTACAAGGGTGGGGGGTGTTACAAGGGTGGGTGTTACAAGGGTGGGGGGTTACGGGGGTGTTATAAGGGTGGGTGCTACAAGGGTGGGGGGGGTGGTTATAAGGGAGTGTTACAAGGGGGTTGTTACAAGGGTAGGGGGTGTTAAAAGGGTGGGTGTTATAAGGGGGGTTGTTATAAGGGTAGGGGGTGTTAAAAGGGTGGGTGTTATAAGGGGGGTTGTTATAAGGGTGGGGGGTGTTAAAAGGGTGGGTGTTATAAGGGGGGGTTGTTATAAGGGTGGGGGGTGTTAAAAGGGTGGGTGTTATAAGGGGGGGTTGGGTATAAGGGTGGGGGGTGTTAAAAGGGTGGGTGTTATAAGGGGGGGGTGTTATAAGGGTGGGGGGGTGTTAAAAGGGTGGGTGTTATAAGGGGGTTGGGTATAAGGGGTGGGGGGTGTTACAAGGGGGGGGTTGTTATAAGGGTGGGGGGTGTTAAAAGGGTGGGTGTTATAAGGGGGGTTGTTATAAGGGTGGGGGGTGTTAAAAGGGTGGGTGTTATAAGGGGGGTTGTTATAAGGGTGGGGGGTGTTAAAAGGGTGGGTGTTATAAGGGGGGGTTGTTATAAGGGTGGGGGGTGTTAAAAGGGTGGGTGTTATAAGGGGGTTGGGTATAAGGGTGGGGGTGTTAAAAGGGTGGGTGTTATAAGGGGGGTTGTTATAAGGGTGGGGGTGTTAAAAGGGTGGGTGTTATAAGGGGGGGTTGTTATAAGGGTGGGGGGTGTTAAAAGGGTGGGTGTTATAAGGGGGTTGTTATAAGGGTGGGGGGTGTTAAAAGGGTGGGTGTTATAAGGGGGGTTGTTATAAGGGTGGGGGGTGTTAAAAGGGTGGGTGTTATAAGGGGGGTTGTTATAAGGGTGGGGGGGGTGTTAAAAGGGTGGGTGTTATAAGGGGGGTTGGGTATAAGGGTGGGGGGTTGTTATAAGGGTGGGGGGTGTTAAAAGGGTGGGTGTTATAAGGGGGGTTGGGTATAAGGGTGGGGGGTGTTATAAGGGGGTTGGGTATAAGGGTGGGGGGTGTTAAAAGGGTGGGTGTTATAAGGGGGGTTGGGTATAAGGGGGGGGGGTTGTTATAAGGGTGGGGGGTGTTAAAAGGGTGGGTGTTATAAGGGGGGGGTTGTTATAAGGGTGGGGGGGTGTTAAAAGGGTGGGTGTTATAAGGGGGGGGTTGTTATAAGGGTGGGGGGTGTTAAAAGGGTGGGTGTTATAAGGGGGGGGTTGGGTATAAGGGTGGGGGGTGTTAAAAGGGTGGGTGTTATAAGGGGGGGGTTGGGTATAAGGGTGGGGGGGGTGTTAAAAGGGTGGGTGTTATAAGGGGGTTGGGTATAAGGGTGGGGGGTGTTATAAGGGGGGTTGGGTATAAGGGTGGGGGGTGTTAAAAGGGTGGGTGTTATAAGGGGGTTGGGTATAAGGGTGGGGGGTGTTAAAAGGGTGGGTGTTATAAGGGGGGTTGGGTATAAGGGTGGGGGGGTGTTAAAAGGGTGGGTGTTATAAGGGGGGTTGTTATAAGGGTGGGGGGTGTTAAAAGGGTGGGTGTTATAAGGGGGGTTGGGTATAAGGGTGGGGGTGTTAAAAGGGGGGTGTTATAAGGGGGGTTGGGTATAAGGGTGGGGGGTGTTATAAGGGGGGTTGGGTATAAGGGTGGGGGGTGTTAAAAGGGGGGGTGTTATAAGGGGGGTTGGGTATAAGGGTGGGGGGTGTTATAAGGGGGTTGGGTATAAGGGTGGGGGTGTTATAAGGGGGTGGTTGGGTATAAGGGTGGGGGGGTGTTAAAAGGGTGGGTGTTATAAGGGGGGGTTGGGTATAAGGGTGGGGGGCGTTCCCGTCTGCTTCCTGCTGTGACTCATCTCTTCGGGGAAGAAGTCAGGTTGAGTCACCACCAACACCCCCACAGGCTCTGATGATCTGTTGGGGGGGGCACTGACCTGGGGGGGTCCTCAGGGTGGGGGGGGTCACCTATGGGAGGGGTCACCTGTGGGGGGGGGTCCTCAGGGTGGGGGGGTCACCTGGGGGGGTTCACCTGTGGGGGGGGTCCTCATGTGTGTTTAACTGGTGGGGGGGTCACCTGGGTGGTGGGGGTCCTCAGGGTGGGGGGGGTCACCTGGGGGGTCCTCAGGTGTGTGTAACTGTCTGACTGTACAGCCCCTCAGGGAAGAAGTTCAGGAGCAAGCCTCAGCTGTCCCGTTACCTTGGCAACGCCGTTGACCTGGGATGCTTCGACTTCAGGACGGGAAAGATGATGCCTGGAAAACTACAGAAGAACAAGAGGCTGAGACAGGACCAGGGCCCCAAGGTGGGGGGGGGGCAGGACCAGGGCCCCAAGGTGGGGGGGGGCAGGACCAGGGCCCCAAGGTGGGGGGGGGGCAGGACCAGGGCCCCAAGGTGGGGGGGGGGCAGGACCAGGGCCCCAAGGTGGGGGGGGCAGAGAGACAGGACCAGGGCCCCAAGGTGGGGGGGGGCAGGACCAGGGCCCCAAGGTGGGGGGCAGAGAGACAGGACCAGGGCCCCAAGGTGGGGGGGGGGGCAGAGAGGCTGAGAGAGAGACAGACTGACAGACAGACAGACAGTCAGAGAGAAACAGTCAGTCTGTCAGACAGACAGACACATAAAGACAGACAGAGAGAGAGAAACAGTCAGACAGACAGCTGTCTCACCCCTCTTCCTGTCTCCAGGGAGGTAAACCAGATCTGAACACAGCTCTGCCCATCAGGCAGACAGCCTCCATCTTTAAACAGCCTGTTACCAAGGTTACGAGTCACCCAGGCAACAAGGTGAAGACGGACAACCAAAGAGCGATTGACCAGCCCAAACAGGTGAGACAGCGCACACCGACGATGGCCACATCTGCACTGTTCACGTGTGTTAAACTCACAACATCTGCAGCGTGTGCAACATCTGCAGCGTGTGAAACATCTGCAGTGTGTGCAACATCTGCAGCGTGTGCAACATCTGCAGCGTGTGCAACATCTGCAGCGTGTGAAACATCTGCAGTGTGTGCAACATCTGCAGCGTGTGAAACATCTGCAGTGTGTGCAACATCTGCAGCGTGTGCAACATCTGCAGCGTGTGCAGCGTGTGCAGTGTGTGCAGTGTGTGCAACATCTGCAGCGTGTGCAACATCTGCAGCGTGTGCAGCGTGTGCAGTGTGTGCAGTGTGTGCAACATCTGCAGCGTGTGCAACATCTGCAGCGTGTGCAACATCTGCAGCGTGTGCAGTGTGTGCAACATCTGCAGCGTGTGCAACATCTGCAGCGTGTGCAACATCTGCAGCGTGTGCAACATCTGCAGTGTGTGCAACATCTGCAGCGTGTGCAGCGTGTGCAGTGTGTGCAGTGTGTGCAACATCTGCAGTGTGTGCAACATCTGCAGCGTGTGAAACATCTGCAGCGTGTGCAGTGTGTGCAACATCTGCAGCGTGTGCAACATCTGCAGCGTGTGAAACATCTGCAGTGTGTGCAGTGTGTGCAGTTAGAGTGAGAAACCGCAGAAGTGTGAAGACACCCGTTAACCTCTGTAACACTTCACATCATTTCTAAGTCCAGCTGTTTAGCTCAACAGTTAAAGGCTTTGGAGGCTCGCAGGCTTTGATCTGCTCGTGTCTCGCAGGCTTTGATCTGCTCGTGTCTTTGTTCTCTTCGGCGGACTCACTTGAGAACGATGGTGTTGCTGTAGCAGACCAGTGTTGGGACTAACATCTGCCCTGTGTCCTCACAGCTGTTTTGGGAGAGGAGGTTAAAAGGTCTGCACTCGCTGGACGTCACGGAGGAAGTGCTGAGGACCATGGACCTTCCCAGAGGACTACAGAGTGAGTCTCTGCCTCCTGGAGGGGCCTGGAGGAACCTTGAGGGGCCTGGAGGAACCTGAAGGAACCTTGAGGGGCCTGTAGGAAGCTTGAGGGGCCTGGAGGAACCTAATGGAACCTTCAGGAACCTGTAAGAACCTTCAGAAACCTGTAGGAACCTTAAGGGGCCTGTAGGAACCACGAGGGGCCTGTAGGAACCTGTAGGAAGCTGTAGGAACCTTGAGGGGCCTGTAGGAACATTCAGGAACCTGTAGGAACCTTGAGGGGCCTGTAGGAAACTGTAAGAACCTTGACGGGCCTGTAGGAAGCTGTAGGAACCTTGAGGGGCCTGTAGGAACATTCAGGAGCCTGTAGGAACCTTGAGGGGCCTGTAGGAAGCTTGAGGGGCCTGGAGGAACCTGTAGGAACCTGTAAGAACCTTCAGGAACCTGTAAGAACCTTCAGGAACCTTGAGGTGCCTGTCGGAAGCACGAGGGGCCTGTGGGAACCTTCAGGAACCTGTAGGAACCTTGAGGGGCCTGTAGGAACCTGTGGGAACCTTCAGGAACCTGTAGGAACCTTGAGGGGCCTGTAGGAACCTGCTGGGCCTCACCTGATGGTGGTCTGTACCTGTCTGCAGGTGTTGGTCCTGACATCAGCGACGACACCCTGCTGTCCTCCATCGCCAGCGCCCTTCACATGAGCTCTGCACCCATCACGGGCCAGACCTCGGTCGCCGCTGAGAAGAACCCCGCCATCTGGTTGAACACCTGTCAGCCGCTCTGCAGGACCTTCACCGTCACCGACGAGCACATCCGGTGAGGACCAACGAAGGACGTGGTGGAGGAGGGAGGGTCCAGGAGGGCTGCTGGAGGTCAGAGGTCAGGGGTGGTTCAAAAGGGGCTCGTGGAGGTGAAAGGTCAGAGGTGGTCCAGGAGGGGCTGGTGGAGGTCAAAGGTCAGGGGTGGTCCAGGAGGGGCTGGTGGAGGTCAAAGGTCAGGGGTGGTCCAGGAAGGGCTGGTGGAGGTCAAAGGTCAGGGGTGGTCCAGGAAGGGCTGGTGGAGGTCAAAGGTCAGGGGTGGTCCAGGAGGACCTTCACGCCTGCTCTTCACAGGAAATGAGCAGTTCTGACGGTCGACACCAGGAGGTGCTGTTGTTAGACCTTCATCCAGGTTCACGGAACTTTAGTTCATCACTCTTCTCCTCACTCCTCTCCTCTCCTCTCCTCTCCTCTCCTCCTCTCCTCTCCTCTCCTCCTCTCCTCTCCTCTCCTCTCCTCTCCTCTCCTCTCCTCTCCTCTCCTCTCCCTCTCCTCTCCTCTCCTCCTCTCCCTCTCCTCTCCTCTCCTCTCCCTCTCCTCTCCCTCCTCTCCTCTCCTCTCTCCCTCTCCTCTCCTCTCCCTCTCCTCTCCTCCTCTCCTCTCCTCTCCTCTCCTCTCCTCTCCTCTCCCTCTCCTCTCCTCTCCTCTCCTCTCCTCTCCTCTCCTCTCCTCTCCTCTCCTCTCCTCTCCTCTCTCCTCTCCTCTCCTCTCTCCTCTCCTCTCCTCTCCTCTCCTCTCCTCTCCTCTCCTCTCCTCTCCTCCTCTCTCCTCCTCTCCTCTCCTCTCCTCTCCTCTCTCCTCCTCCTCTCCTCCTCTCCCTCTCCTCTCCTCTCTCCCTCTCCTCTCCTCTCCCTCTCCTCTCCTCCTCTCCTCTCCTCTCCTCTCCTCTCCTCTCCTCTCCTCTCCTCCTCTCCCTCTCCTCTCCTCTCCTCTCCCTCTCCTCTCCTCTCCTCTCTCCTCTCTCCTCTCCTCTCCTCTCCTCTCTCCTCTCCTCTCCTCTCCTCTCCTCTCCTCTCCTCTCCTCTCCTCCTCTCTCCTCCTCTCCTCTCCTCTCCTCTCCTCTCCTCTCTCCTCCTCTCCTCTCCTCTCCTCTCCTCTCCTCTCTCCTCTTCTCTCATCTCCTCCTCAGCGTGTTGTAGTGACGTGTCTTTGTGTTGTTGAGTCGTCATGTGGTAGTGACGTTGTGACATGACGCTGTGACATCATGTTATGTCGGCGTGTCATTGTGATGTTGTGATGTGATGCTGTGACGTGTCGTCATGGCGTTTTGTTGTGTCCTTGTGTCATCCTGTTGTGGAGTCTCAGGTCATTGTGTCGTCGTGACGTTGTGTTGTGTCGTCATGTCGTTGTGTCATTTTGACATTGTGTCATTGTGATGCCATGTCATTATGTTGTGTTGTTATGTCATTGTGTTGTCGTGATGTCATGTTGTTATTTTGTTGTGTCATTGTGATGTTGTGGGACGACACTGTGCTGTCATGTTGTTGTGTCGTTGTGATGTTATATCATGTCGACTGTCATCGTGACGTGGTGACGCTGTGATGTCATGCTGTGTCGTGATGCCGTGTCGTTGTGTTGTTGTGTCGTCATGTCGTTGTGCTGTTGTGATGTGACGCTGTGGTGTCATGTCTTGCCATTGTGATGTCATGTTGTGTCATTGTGACACTGTCGTTCTGACGTTGTATTGTTGTATCGTTGTGATGAGGTTGCGTTGTCTTGTCATTGTGTTGCCGTGTTGTTGTGACACCAAGCTGTCGTCGTGACATCACAATGTTGTGATGCTGTCACATCATGTTGTCGTGTCGTCATGTCATCATGTCGTTGGGACATTTTGACATTGTGTCGTGTCATTGTGACACCGTGATGTTGTGTTGCCGTGTTGTGTCGTTTTATTGTGCTGTTGTGTCGTTGTGATGCCATGGCATCATGTTGTTGTGCTGTCATGCTGTTGTGATGTGACGTTGTGACGTCATGTCATCGTGTTGTTGTGATGCCATGACGACGTGTTGCTGTGTCATTATGTCATTGTGATGTGGCACTGTCGTCGTGACGTCCCGTTGTGTCATCGTGACATGGTGATGCTGTGATTTCATGTCATTGTGTCGTTTGATGCCGTGTTGTTGTGTCGTCCTGTCGTTGTGGCGTTGTGACATCGTGTCACGGCACATTGCGACGTTGTAACATCACGAGGTGTCATTGTGATGCCGGGATGTCGTGTCGCCATGTTGTGTCGTTGTGTGGTGATGTGGAGCTGTGGCGCTGTGTCATTGTTTCCTTGTTTCATTGTTTTATCTTGTTGTTGTGTCATTGTGTGGTGATGTGGAGCTGTGGCGCTGTGTTGTTGTTTCCTTGTGTCGTTTTATCTTGTTGTTGTGTGGTGATGTGGAGCTGTGGTGCTGTGTCGTTGTTTCCTTGTGTCGTTGTTTTATCTTGTTGTTGTGTCATTGTGTGGTGATGTGGAGCTGTGTCGTTGTTTCCTTGTGTCGTTGTTTTATCTTGTTGTTGTGTCATTGTGTGGTGATGTGGAGCTGTGTCGTTGTTTCCTTGTGTCGTTGTTTTATCTTGTTGTGTGGTGATGTGGAGCTGTGGCGCTGTGTCGTTGTTTCCTTGTGTCGTTGTTTTATCTTGTTGTTGTGTCATTGTGTGGTGATGTGGAGCTGTGTCGTTGTTTCCTTGTGTCGTTGTTTTATCTTGTTGTTGTGTGGTGATGTGGAGCTGTGGCGCTGTGTCGTTGTTTCCTTGTGTTGTTGTTTTATCATGTTGTTGTGTGGTGATGTGGAGCTGTGGTACTGTGTCGTTGTTTCCTCGTCGTTGTTTTATCTTGTTGTGTCGTTGTTTTATCTTGTTGTGTCGTTGTGTGGTGATGTGGCGCTGTGTCATTGTTTCCTTGTGTCATTGTTTTATCATGTTGTTGTGTGGTGATGTGGAGCTGTGTTGCTGTGTCATTATTTCCTTGTGTCGTTTTATCTTGTTGTGTCGTTGTGTGGTGATGTGGAGCTGTGGTGCTGTGTCGTTGTGTCGTTGTTTTATCTTGTTGTGTCATTGTGTGGTGATGTGGAGCTGTGTCGTTGTTTCCTTGTGTCGTTGTTTTATCTTGTTGTGTGGTGATGTGGAGCTGTGGCGCTGTGTCGTTGTTTCCTTGTGTCGTTGTTTTATCTTGTTGTTGTGTCATTGTGTGGTGATGTGGAGCTGTGTCGTTATTTCCTTGTGTCGTTGTTTTATCTTGTTGTTGTGTGGTGATGTGGAGCTGTGGCGCTGTGGCGTTGTTTCCTTGTGTTGTTGTTTTATCATGTTGTTGTGTGGTGATGTGGAGCTGTGTCATTGTTTCCTTGTGTCGTTGTTTTATCATGTTGTTGTGTGGTGATGTGGAGCTGTGGCACTGTGGCGTTGTTTCCTTGTGTTGTTTTATCATGTTGTTGTGTGGTGATGTGGAGCTGTGGTGCTGTGGCGTTGTTTCCTTGTGTTGTTGTTTTATCATGTTGTGTGGTGATGTGGAGCTGTGTCGTTGTTTCCTTGTGTCGTTGTTTTATCTTGTCGTTGTGTGGTGATGTGGAGCTGTGGCACTGTGGCGTTGTTTCCTTGTGTTGTTGTTTTATCATGTTGTTGTGTGGTGATGTGGAGCTGTGGCGCTGCGGCGTTGTTTCCTTGTGTTGTTGTTTTATCATGTTGTTGTGTGGTGATGTGGAGCTGTGTCGTTGTTTTCTTGTGTCGTTGTTTTATCTTGTTGTTTGGTGATGTGGAGTTGTGGTGATGTGGAGTTGTGGTGATGTGGAGTTGTGGTGCTGTGTCATTGTTTTATCATGTTGTTGTGTCGTTGTGTGGTGATGTGGTGCTGTGTGTTTCGTTGTTTCCTCGTGTTGTTGTGTGGTTGTGACGCCGTGTTGTTGTGTTGTTGTGTGGTTGTGTGGAGCGGTGACCTGACTGGTGCTGATGTCTCCAGGGAGCAGGAGCTGAAGGTGTTCCAGGCCAGGAGGAGCTTGGAGGAGGCGCTGACGGCCGACAGCCTGGCGAGGGCGGCCGAGAGCGGCGGAGCGGGGGAGGGGCGGACGGCCTGAGGCGAGCAGCCAGGTGAGCGCCCACCCACTGAGGGGTCAAGGACAGCAGCGCCCCCCGGTGGCGGCGGGCGGTACTACAACCAAGACGTGACGTCATGAAACGAGGTCACACGGGGGTGAGGTCACACGGGGGTGAGGTCACACGGGGGGGAGGTCACACGGGGGGAGGTCCGTCACTTTACAGACTCACCTGCTCAAGCGCGTGATTTAAAGATCAGTAAATAAGAACAAGAGTACACAGATGAAGATCATCTGAGAGCATTTCCCCTGGTATTAGCTTAGGAAATGACTTTAAACCGCCTTCCTGCTGCCCCTTTGGTTATCCTGCCGAAGGTCAAAGGTCACAGCTTAAGGATTCAGCGGGTCAGAGCGAGGCTGCCCCCCGCTGATTGGTGCTTTGTTCTCAGCGCTTCTTTTATGTCTTTGAAGAACAGCGGGTCTTCAAAGACATAAAAATGTGAAGCCGCTGCTCAGAAGGGACAAGGCTGTGGGAGACTACACACAGACACACACACACACACTCACGCACACACACACAGGCACACACACGTACACGCATACACATGCACACACAAACACACGCACAGGCACACACAAACACACTCACACACACAGGCACACACACTCATACACACACGCACAGGCACACACGTACACGCATACACACACACACAAACAAACGTATCTACAAGGAGCACTTTGACATAAGAAAGCTGTAAAATATAAAATATATTAAAAGTACAGGAGTACTATAGTAACAATGCAGCTTTAAAACCTGTGTGTGTGTGTGAGAG
>CAJVRN010000027.1:462500-467500 GCA_911728415.1 Lagocephalus sceleratus
CCTGCGTCCTTGTGGCTCGTTAGGAAGCGCCGCCGAGGGCACGACATCTCAGACTGACCGAATCGTTTTGGTCTCATCGCTTGATCAAAGGTTCTGAGGGCCTGAGCGGGACGAGGGAGCGACCGTAAACACAGCTGCTCTTCAGACGTCCTCGTCAGGGACACAACGTTGGGTCGTGACTCTCACGTGGACGTGCCAGAAAACCCAAACGGACCCTGGTCTTCACTCTGGGTCCATCCGTGGCTCATCGTCTGTCTCAATATGTGGCCTCCTGCTGTTCTTCTGTCACCTGGTAGTCCTTAACCTACAGGTGGACTGGTTGTGAGGGGCTCTAATGGGACCTGATTGCAGCACAACTCACAAATATTGGGCCAGAACGACCTTCTTTGACCTCTGAGCAGGGTCAAGGGCGTGTGGGCGGGTACACCCATGAACAGACCTCAACGGTGGAGCAGAGCGACGCCGAAGCTGCAGCGAGCGTCTGCTGACTTCAACACGCTCCACCGGTTCCTGTCTGTCTTGTCGTGTCATGTTTGGATGTTTTCGCTGTTTCAGCTTTGCTGAATAAGACCAAGCAGACGGACGGTGACAGACGGAGAGCACGTTCGCTCTGACAGAAGAGTCACGGTGGTGCCCAGAGAGGACGACGCAGCCCCGAGATGATGAGGATCAGCAGCAGGCGGGTAGTGAGCTCAGGGCGCTGCTGCTGCCGCATGGGCATTGAACCCTCAACCACAGACCCCCGCAGAGCCACAGCGATATCCACTGTGGAGAAGACGTGATGCCCAGCCCTGCATGTGGTCGAGTCCCCAGGTCATCAGGAGTACTCTACGCCCAGCCCCTGACCACGGGAAGACCTCTCTGGGTGGGGCTGGTATGGGGTCGCCATGGAAACAGCCAGAGAGAGAAGTTGCTCTGAGCTCTGGGAGCTCTTGGGTCTGATGGGACACCAGCTCTGGCTGTGTGTGTCTGTAGTATCGGACACTACAGACACACACAGCAGGGGCAGTCGGTCCAGGTCTTCAGGTCAAGAAGGTCTCTGCAGGTCCAGGACTGCAGAGACCTTCTAGACCTGAAGACCTGGACTAGAAGGTCTCTACAGGTCCAGGAGTGGTTGGGGGGGCTCCTGGCTGTGACGCTGGATCCATTCCCGTGGAACCACCATCAACAGTCGACCCCCACACTGATGGGGGGGGGCAGCGTTACCTGAGGTTTGCCTTTCTTCACCAGCTGCAGATGTAGTGGATAAAATGTGTCTTCTTCAGCCCCCTTCCTTCATGAAGCCCCTCATGAAGGCTGAGATCTGAATACTCCTACACTCTCCAAACTGTTTTCATCGGCGTCCTCTTCCCACACTTGGATCTGATGTTGGTGCCTCCAGCTACAATTCTTCATAGTTTTTATTTCATAGAATATTTTAACTTATTAAAATAAGTTAACACACACACACACACACACACACACACACACACACACACACACACGTCTTCCTCCCCGCCAGCCGCTTTGATGGAAAGCTCTACTGGCACTGCCTCCTGAATAGCGCCCCCTACAGACCAGGTCAGGTTCACACGCAACCCTGCCCCCCCAACTGGTGGTGATTAAACCCAGAGACCCTAAAGGTCCTGAACTCTCTGGCTCCTGCTGCCTCTGTCAGCTCCCTCACTCCTCCTTCAACCACCAGTGCCTCATTCTCTCCATTTTCTCCCCCAGAGGTGTATTTTGTGTTTTACTGGACCTTTAACAGGAGCCTGTGTGCTTTTGTATGTTCCTCCAGGCCCTCTGGCTGGGGGGGGGGGGGTCTTTGTTGTATTATGACAGTTTTTCTTAGAGAGGCTGAACTATGCAAATTTCACTTCATTGGAACTGTTGATTTCTGGAGTCGAACCCTTTTCCTTGTACTTTCGTCTAGCGGTGTTGACGGTTGGTCTCTGGCTTCTCAGCGTGCGTTCCCACATTTAAGAGAGTTTTACTTCTCACTGATTTTAACGTGGCTGTGAAAGAGTCACTTTTGTGGGTAGTTCCATGTGTGTTGTTGGGCACAGTCGACCTCGCAGGGCTGCACTATCTATCTCTTCTGCCAGTTACCCATCAAGGCGGCGTCCTTCTCAACCTGCCTGTTGCTTCTGATTGCTCCTCCAGCAGGAGAAGGAGCCCCTGCCACACGCTCAATAACCTCTCTGCTGAGATATGCTCGGCTGCTTCTGAAAGTGTGCAGCCTTCCAGTTGTAGTGCGGCTGTTGATGCCCATTCACGCTGTTCTCGAGGAGATGTCTCCCTGAAGCTCCCGTTAATCCCCTCCCTGGTTAAATGACCACAGCAGAGCTGAGCGCTTGTGGACATCTCCCAGGCCTCGTGCTCATCCTCTTGAGATCATTTAGCTGAATTCAATTCTGTGGCGAAGCATTTAGAGACACCTAGAGACACAATCATTCTCCTGAATAAGAGAGAGCCAAAGGTCAGTTCTGACAGCATGAACAAGATTACTGGATGTTACTGGTTCTCCTCTGATGAGGACTGTAGTAACTTTTTGGTGTTTTCTGTAAACAGGTCTGGTATAAAGCCTCTTCACTGGTAAGGCCTCGTCAGCGTCTACAATGAGCTGATGGAGGTGAAAGGAAGCTTCCTGTCCACTCGACATTCTGCCCACAACTCTGTTGAACACAGTTTTCAGGGCTATCGCTCCATCTCTGCTCTAATTATCAGCTGTTCCCTGGTTGCTGGTTCCATCCTGTTCTGTTTAAAATACGCAGTTGTCCTTAAAAAAACCCAACTCCTTCCATTCCATTCTTGATTTCCAAACTTTGTTTCCAAAGTGGTTGCCAGCCAGTAATTCAGTTTCAGTTAAATAAACTCAGAGTTTCTTGTTACCGCCAACTCCATCCCACTGAAACTGAAAACACTCCTCAGGGCCACAAACAACATTTTAATGGCCTCTGAGTCTGTAGATGCACAGTTCCAGCTCTGTGGCCTCTTTTGAATCTGTTCATCGCTGCACCCTCGTCAGCTGGCTGAGAGACGGTAGCCTTCAGGAGTCGCCTGCGATTGGTTCAACTCCCACAGCTCAGTCTTGGGGCCAATCCTGTTTTATTACTATTCATGCAGCCTCTCAGGGAGATCATCACCAAAGTCAAGGACATCTCACGTGTATGCAGATGACCTTCATTTTCCTTTAGACCTGATAGAACACCACAGTTAAACTCTCCTGCCTGACTAAAATCCTAAACCATGAACCGATGCAGGGAAACTGAAGTCCTGAGGGTTGAGCCTGGGAGTTTGGCTCCCCCCATTTGGGGTCTCTTCTTTCTGCTAACATGGACCCCAACTCAAAGACACCTGGTGTCATTTCTGATCAGACCAACCAGGACGTGCTGTCGTATCACATCCAGAACTCCAAATGATCCTCCAGGCCTTCGCGTCCTTGTGTCCACTACTGCAGCTCTCTCTCTGAAGCCTTGTTAGACGTTTACTTTCCACAAACGTAGGTTGGAAATGAAAGGTGACAGAAGCTTTCAGTCAGTCGCCGACGGCTCAATGGGGTCTTCGTGAATGATTGTGGATTCAGGGAGTGTGTGGTCGCTTGGTTCACCCACCCTCCTCCCTCCAGACAGGCTCTAATGGGGGGGGCAGGGACGTGAAGAGACAGAGCCAGAGGCTGAGGCTGCGAGTCCGACGGCCCATACGTGGACCCTGAGGCCTGCTGACATCACTGCTGCGGGGGGGGGCACCGGAGACCCCGTTGTGACCCTGGCTGGAGCTGACGTGGTTGAGGTGCGAAAACTGTCAGACTGCTCAAACCCAGCGGACCAGCAGGAGGTGGACCTTTTCCATGTCTCGTGTTTTTTGAAGGGAGACAGTGAGAGGGACGGAGGGCCACCGGTCACACGGGGGGGGGGCAGGCCCCAGACACACAACCACAGCACCCCCTGACGGACCCTCAGACCTCCACATCCGCCCCAGTAGCACCCCCAAAGCCCACCGCCCACACGGGGCACACACACAGGGTACAAACAGAACCTTCCATTACTGATGTCCTCTTCTGCTAAAGCCCCCCCCCACACGAAGACCCCCACAGACACCCTCCACCTCCCAACAGCTTTGAATCAACCAGAAGGTCTCCAAGATGACAAAGCCTCCTTACAGAAGGGCTCCTGATTGTGGGTGACTCAAATGTTCACCTGTTTGCACCTGTCTCTAAAGGGTCTTAACCCCCCCCCACACACACACACGTCTCTCAGGTCAGCACTCACCTCAGGTGACCTGAAGGTTCCTCAGCTTAGAGGCACCAGACCGTCCACACCGGCCTCCTCTGATGTTGAACTCTTCTGAGGACTCTTTTTTTTCACCTCTCGTCAGTTGTTGGTTTTATGTGCGCTGCTGTTTTATGTGCTGTGGCCCACCTATTTATCAGGCTTTAATGTGCCTTAATGGGTTTTTCTTCTTTAGGATTGTATCTTTTTATCATGTTTTTAATCATATCTATTGTTTATTTAAAATTGTGCCATATAAATAAAATAGATTGGAGTCACACCCTCTCCTCATTAACACAATACACACACCACGTGTGTGTATGTGTGTGTGTGCGTGTGTGTTCATTTTGCTATCAAAGTGAGGAACTGGGTTAGGAGAGGTCAGAGGTCATGGGGTCAGGTAGGATGGGTCAGAGGTCACGTAGGATGGGTTAGACGTCAGAGGTCAGATGTCAGGTAGGATGGGTCAGAGGTCAGGGGGTCAGGTAGGATGGGTCAGATGTCAGAGGTCAGGGGTCAGGTAGGATGGGTCAGAGGTCAGGCTTTAGCTAGGATGGGTCAGGACTGTATGTATGAAGTACAATGACGTGTATGTCCGTGTGTGTGTGCGTGTGTGTGTGACTGCAGCCTTGCACGTGGCCAGGAGAGGTCACTGTAGCTGAAGCTTTGAGTTGTGACCCATTATTAATTCATGTCTTACAGCATCTTTGCAGCAGCTTGTTTAAAAATAGGTGTTGAGAAGATGTGTTA
>CAJVRN010000027.1:470000-472500 GCA_911728415.1 Lagocephalus sceleratus
TCACAAAGGAGCAGCGTTGGCCTCACATACCAAAGGGGAACGATCGACGCGGCAGCCATTATTGTTAAAACAGATACTTTTATTGATGTGTTCCCTAAAAGACAATTTACAACCAACTCTTTTACTAATTGTAGCAGTCTGGGTGTGAAGGTGGGAGACTCCAGGACAGAGTGATGGAGCACAAGAACGCTGAGTAATCCAGCACATCCTCAGGCCATCCATTATCAACAGGCGAGGCGGCCCTCTTCTTCTCCTTCTCCTTCTCCCTCTCCCTCTCCCTCGTCCTCGTCCTCTTCACTCAGAGTGAAGGCAATAGAGGTGATCAGAAACCCTCCAGAGGAGGTAACAAACGTTAAATCCTTCTTCAGTGGGAGACATATTGGATCAGAACACTCAGGACTACAACCCCTCTGCACTAAATGAAGAATCCTATTTTTTGCCCTTTCAATCATTTTGCTTTAACCTCTGGATAACTACTTTATTCATCACGTGACCATTTTAATCCTCATCCCACTTTCTGGTTTTGAGGCCATGACGGCCACAACTCAAAGCTCCACCCATTTTATCCAGTTAGGTCATATTTTATAATAATTCAGTCTTATTTTCTAGTACAGAGCACCTTTGTTTTCTCTTTTCTGATGAAACTCAGGGTTTAATTGTAATTTCCCTAAAGCTTAGTGAGCAAACTGAGCTGAATTAACCAGCAGCCGCACAGTTTACACTCATGTCATGTCAGCATCTCATCATCTCAGACTCTCACATGCAGACAGATGCTTTATCAACGCTCTCTCACCGCAGCTTAATTGATCTGTGTGTCTCCCCTCCGCTGGATGATTAATCATGATCCCTGCCCGTGCCTCAGGTTTGGGACGAGAGGGGGGGGAGTGAGCAACGGTGTTTTGATGAAGAAGAACACGGTGAGGGATTGAAGAGCGTTCAGCAGTAAATCCTGCTGCTCCATCATGAGGGTGATTACGGCTCAATATGATAAAATGTCTGAGAATGGAAGCAGG
Source organism: Lagocephalus sceleratus (assembly GCA_911728415.1). Classification (NCBI taxonomy): domain Eukaryota; kingdom Metazoa; phylum Chordata; class Actinopteri; order Tetraodontiformes; family Tetraodontidae; genus Lagocephalus; species Lagocephalus sceleratus. Next base: position 471,014 of record CAJVRN010000027.1, read on the forward strand.
TGTCGTCAGGCGCTTCTATTCACACTTTATTGCTGTGAGATGGGCCTCCGGAGGTAGTTGTAGTTATACTGTAGTATTCATACTATTGTAGGTATACCGTAGTATTCATACTGTTGTAGGTATACTGTAGTATTCATACTATTGTAGGTATACTGTAGTATTCATACTATTGTAGGTATACCGTAGTATTCATACTGTTGTAGTTATACCGTAGTATTCATACTGTTGTAGGTATACCGTAGTATTCATACTGTTGTAGGTATACTGTAGTATTCATACTGTTGTAGTTATACTGTAGTATTCATACTGTTGTAACTATACTCTTGTATTCATACTGTTGTAGCTATACTCTTGTATCCATAGTTGTAGCTATACTCTTGTATTCATACTGATGTAGCTATACTCTTGTATTCATACTGTTGTAGTTATACTCTTGTATTCATATTGATGTAGTTATACTCTTGTATTCATACTGATGTAGTTATACTCTTGTATTCATACTGTTGTTGCTATACTCTTGTATTCATACTGTTGTAGCTATACTCTTGTATTCATACTGTTGTAGTTATACTCTTGTATTCATATTGATGTAGTTATACTCTTGTATTCATACTGATGTAGTTATACTCTTGTATTCATACTGTTGTTGCTATACTCTTGTATTCATACTGTTGTAGCTATACTCTTGTATTCATACTGATGTAGTTATACTCTTGTATTCATACTGATGTAGTTATACTCTTGTATTCATACTGTTGTAGTTATACTCTTGTATTCATACTGTTGTAGCTATACTCTTGTATTCATACTGATGTAGTTATACTCTTGTATTCATACTGTTGTAGTTATACTCTTGTATTCATACTGATGTAGTTATACTCTTGTATTCATACTGTTGTAGTTATACTCTTGTATTCATACTGATGTAGTTATACTCTTGTATTCATACTGTTGTAGTTATACTCTTGTATTCATACTGATGTAGTTATACTCTTGTATTCATACTGTTGTAGCTATACTCTTGTATTCATACTGTTGTAGTTATCCTTTTGTATTCATAGTGCTGTATTTCATCAACTCGAGCTGTACACCAAAATTCTTTTATAATCTTTTGTCACATGACCAAACCAGCGATCTGAACGTAGCTCCAGAGAGCAGTGATCAGTAGAGTACAGCAAACATTGTTATGTAAACCTTGATGGAATGTGTCACGCTGTACAGCTGCAGGATCCTGGTTCCAGTCTGGAAGCACGAGGACTTTTCCATCCTGAGACACATTTTTGGGATGAAGCTCCAGGTAGGAGTCGTAGATTTGATCGTATTTAGATCAGAACGACTCCCAGTCAACATTCTGTCTTTTGGTTTAGTACTCAAACTTTGCTTTCAGAAGCAGCTCCACCTCCTCATCAGTCCTGTAAAACTTTGCTGATCACCATGGTAACGATGTTCTGTTAATGTTGATCATGTAATTTCTTCAAGATGTGAGG
>CAJVRN010000027.1:477500-515000 GCA_911728415.1 Lagocephalus sceleratus
TTTGAAACGCAGGTACAGTGGGTGTGAGGTCAGATCCTAACCTGACCTCTAGTGACCTCTGGTGACCTCAGGTGACCTCTGGTGACCTCAGGTTACCTCAGGTGACCTCTGGTGACCTCGCCTGAGGTCAGACACTGTACCAACCATGTTCAAGTTCAGGACCAGGTGATGAGGTCAGAAGGTGCAGACCCTGGGGGTCCAGAAGCAGATCAACATCTGGAGGACGGTGTGGTCCAGAGTTGGATCCCTGGTCCAGCCCTGGTCCAGCCCTGATCCTTCCCTGGTCCAGCCCTGGTCCAGCCCTGATCCTTCCCTGGTCCAGCTTTGGTCCAGCCCTGGTCCAGCCCTGATCCTTCCCTGGTCCAGCCCTGGTCCAGCCCTGATCCTTCCCTGGTCCAGCCCTGGTCCAGCCCTGGTCCAGCCCTGATCCTTCCCTGGTCCAGCCCTGGTCCAGCCCTGGTCCAGCTGTGGGAGCTTTTCCTACGGCGGTGCGGTGCTTCAGTCCCGTTCCCTCCCGTTAGGACGGCGAAGCGCTCGGACCTTCACGATGAGGTTGGACTTGAAGTTTCTCAGCTGTTCACTTTGGCGCTTCTCTTAAAACCTCCTTGACGTTTGTGAAGCTGCGATTCCTCAAAGCAGGAGAACCTCCAGGACTAGACAGGGCTGGTCAGCTGGGTTGTGGGTTCAATGCCCCGTGGGTCTGCTGCTCGTCTGAGGGCGTCCTCCAGCTGTGCTCCAGAGGTGACCATCATCTCCTGAGACCATTTGAACGCCCCCCTCCTGGTCCTCTGTGGGCCAGCCAACACTCTCGTCTCTGGGGTTACACCTCCTGCTCCTCTGGGCTTTGGCCCTGAAGCCAGGAGGACGTTCCTCCAACGTTGGTGGAGATGCTGAGAAGGACAGAAGCCTCAGAATGAACACGTAACATCATCAAAGACAAAGATGAAAGACAAAATAAAAGATAAGAGGAGAAAATTAATATTATACTCTCCTCTCCTCTCTCCTCCTCTCATCTCCTCTCCTCCTCTCCTCTCTCCTCCCCCTCCTCTCCTCTCCTCCTCTCCTCTCCTCTCCTCTCTCCTCCTCTCCTCCCCCTCCTCTCCTCTCCTCTCCTCTCCTCTCCTCTCCCCTCCTCTCCTCTCCTCTCTCCTCTCCTCTCCTCTCCTCTCCTCCTCCTCCTTTCTCCTCTCCTCCTCTCCTCCTCTCCTCTCCTCCTCTTCTCTCCTCCTCTTTTCTCCCTCTCCTCCTCTCCCTCCCCCTCCTCTCCTCTCCTCCTCTCCTCTCCTCTCCCCTCCCCTCCCCTCCTCTCCCCTCCCCTCTCCTCTCCTCTCCTCTCCTCTCCTCTCTCCTCCTCTCCCTCCCCCTCCTCTCCTCTCCTCTCCTCCTCTCCTCTCCTCTGCTCTCTCCTCTCCTCTCCTCTCCTCTCCTCTCCTCTCCTCTCCTCTCTCCTCTCCTCTCCTCCTCCTCCTTTCTCCTCTCCTCCTCTCCTCCTCTCCTCTCCTCCTCTTCTCTCCTCCTCTTTTCTCCTCTCCTCCTCTCCTCCCCCTCCTCTCCTCTCCTCCTCTCCTCTCCTCTCCCCTCCCCTCCCCTCCTCTCCCCTCCCCTCTCCTCTCCTCTCCTCTCCTCCTCTCCTCTCCTCTCCTCTCCTCTCCTCTCCTCTCTCCTCTCCTCTCCTCCTCCTCCTTTCTCCTCTCCTCCTCTCCTCTCTTCTCTCCTCCTCTTCTCTCCTCCTCTTTTCTCCTCTCCTCCTCTCCTCTCTTCTCTCCTCCTGTTCTCTCCTCCTCCTTTCTCCTGCTCTCCTCCTTTCATCACTTGTTTCTATCATTTCTATTTCTGGTGTTTGTGTCTTTACCAAATATTGATTAGTTCATTTAATTGGATTCATTTGTGAAACACACACACACTCACTGTCACTCACTCACTCACACACACACACACACACACTCACACACTCACACACACACTCACACACACACACACGCCAACTAGACGAGTGTATCTGGAGGTGCCCCCCATGTTGATGTCTCTTTCAGATCTCTGCTCGTCTGACAGAAGACGTCATCGATCTTCTCCTCTGGATGAGATGATCACGTCAGAGCAGGAAAAGTTGAATGAAAGAAAACAGGTCCAAACGTCAGCGCGCATGTGGACTGAATACAGAAGATCATGAGTCAGGAGAGAGCCCCTCATCTGGGGGTGAGGACCCTGCCCCTGGTTCATGGTCCAGATGGTCTAGAGGCCTCACTGGTCCTGTAGATGCTGGACCAGCACCAGAGCTCCAGCTGAAGGCTCCATGAGGACCAGGACTCCAGATACCAAAGAACCAGCCTGAGGTTTCACCCTGTTTCATGGACACCAGCCTTCTGACTAAATACCTGATCAGTGGTTACTGAGAACACCTGAACATGTGAACACCTGAACACTTGAACATGTGACCACCTGAACACCTGAACACTTGAACATGTGACCACCTGAACATGTGACCACCTGAACATGTAAACACCTGAACACCTGAACATGTGAACACCTGAACATCTGAACATGTGAACACCTGAACATGTGACCACCTGAACACCTGAACATGTGAACACCTGAACACCTGAACATGTGAACACCTGAACATGTGACCACCTGAACACCTGAACATGTGAACACCTGTACATGTGAACACCTGAACATGTGAACATCAGAACGTGGGAACACCTGAACATGTGAACACCTGAACACTTGAACATGTGAACACCTGTACATGTGAACATGTGAACACCTGAACATGTGAACACCTGAACATGTGAACATCAGAACGTGGGAACACCTGAACATGTGAACATGTGAACACCTGAACATGTGAACATCTTAACATGTGAATGTGTGAACATCTGAACATCTGAACATCTGAACACCTGAACATGTGAACACCTGAACATCTGAACATGTGAACACCTGAACATCTGAACACCTGAACACCTGAATATCTGAACATGTGAACACCTGAACATGTGAACACCTGAACACCTGAACACCTGAACATCTGAACATCAGAACACGTGAACACCTGAACATCAAAACATCTGAACACCTGAATATGTGAACATGTGAACACCTGAACATGTGAACATGTGAAAACATGAACACCTGAACATCTGAACATGTGAACACCTGAACATCTGAACACGTGAACACCTGAACATGTGAACATGTGAACACCTGAACATGTGAACACCTGAACATGTGAACATGTGAACACCTGAACACCTGAACATGTGAACACCTGAACACCTGAACATTTTAACATGTGAACACCTGAACACCTGAACATTTGAACATCTGAACATCAGAACACGTGAACACCTGAACATCAAAACATCTGAACACCTGAATATGTGAACATGTGAACACCTGAACATGTGAACATGTGAAAACCTGAACACCTGAACATCTGAACATGTGAACACCTGAACATCTGAACACGTGAACACGTGAACATGTGAACATGTGAACATGTGAACACCTGAACATGTGAACACCTGAACATTTGAACATGTGAACATGTGAACACCTGAACATGTGAACATGTGAAAACCTGAACACCTGAACATCTGAACATGTGAACACCTGAACATGTGAACATGTGAAAACATGAACACCTGAACATCTGAACATGTGAACACCTGAACATCTGAACACGTGAACACCTGAACATGTGAACATGTGAACACCTGAACATGTGAACACCTGAACATGTGAACATGTGAACACCTGAACACCTGAACATGTGAACACCTGAACACCTGAACATTTTAAGATGTGAACACCTGAACACCTGAACATTTGAACATCTGAACATCAGAACACGTGAACACCTGAACATCAAAACATCTGAACACCTGAATATGTGAACATGTGAACACCTGAACATGTGAACATGTGAAAACCTGAACACCTGAACATCTGAACATGTGAACACCTGAACATCTGAACACGTGAACACGTGAACATGTGAACATGTGAACATGTGAACACCTGAACATGTGAACACCTGAACATTTGAACATGTGAACATGTGAACACCTGAACATGTGAACATGTGAAAACCTGAACACCTGAACATCTGAACATGTGAACACCTGAACATCTGAACATGTGAACACCTGAACATGTGAACATGTGAACATGTGAACCTGTGAACATTTGAACACCTCCTCAGCCGTTCTGACCCTCAGGTGGATGCTCCCTTTTACCCTCAGGTGTTTTTTGAGATCAGGACTGAAGGCCCCTCAGATTCTCCCTCACTAACCTCATCATTCATCCATCCATCCATCCATCATCCATCATCCATCCATCAATCCATCCATCATCCATCCATCCATCATCCAACAACCACCAAACAACCAAACAATCAAACAATATGCAGACTTTGATTGTGAGTGTGGAACGTTCCACAAGGGCAAAGTAAGAGTATCAGAATTACAAATCAGTGTGATCATCTGTAAAATACACAGCTGGACTCCCCGATGGAGGAAGAGGCTTTGATAGGCTGATAATCAAAGGCTGCTCAGATTCTCCTTCAGCCAGAAAGTCACTCAGCTTTTTGCTCACACTGCACAACACACGCTGTGAACGGGGCTGCTGACTGGTGTCGGTGAGAGAGGCTGTGTAACGACAGCCAGTTCAAAGGACAGGATGTGATGTATATTTATGCTGGGCTTTGCTGCGGGATGCTGCGCTGCCTCTTGAGCTCCTGTGGAGATTATTTAGGCTTCATCATCTTCATACATACGGTACGACACACACCAGCAAGCAGCACACAGTCCCTTCAGCCTTAATGTGCACTACTGTCCCGGCCCAGACCAGAACCCAAGAGCCACACCAGGGCTCCCTTCAACAGGGTTGTACAGGGAGACAGAGCTGGACCCACGGGGGACCGGGCGAGTCCGTCTGTGGACGATGTCAAGGACAGAAGCCAGTCGAGTTTACCGGGGAGCAGGCAGGGTAGGATCAGGGGACAGGCGTGGTCGGGGACAGGCAGGGTCAAGACCGGGCAGACAGGCAGGAAAACGCTGGAGAGTCATGAGAACACAGAGGACAATCAGGAAGAGAGGTGAAGCTGCGACCCAAATATAGCCCCGTGTTTGTCCTGATTGGCCACAGGTGCACGGGGCGAAGGAGGACCCAAGAGCGGGCCCGCTGGGACACACTACGACAACATGTATGAGGGATGGACTCAGAGGTGGTGGTGGACTCTGAGGTGGTGGTGGACTCTGAGGTAGTGGTGGACTCTGAGGTGGTGGTGGACTCTGAGGTGGTGGTGGACTCAGAGGTGGTGGTGGACTCTGAGGTGGTGGTGGACTCTGAGGTAGTGGTGGACTCTGAGGTGGTGGTGGACTCTGAGGTGGTGGTGGACTCTGAGGTGGTGGTGGACTCTGAGGTGGTGGTGGACTCTGAGGTAGTGGTGGACTCTGAGGTGGTGGTGGACTCTGAGGTGGTGGTGGATGGATGAGCCTTACCCAAACTTCCTCAAGGCTCTGGATGCTGTTGCGTTGTCTTTGTTGACATGCCTGTCCAACATCTAGTGGACATTGGGGACAGTGACTCTGGATTGACAGATGAGGCTCGTTGTCTCTGTCTTTAAGGGAGGGGACTGGAGGACATATTCCACATACTGGGGATCCTCAGCCTTTTGGACCAGGGGAGGAAGATCTGTCCTGAGACCAGGAGGTCTTTGTTCTGGCTGTGGGACAGTGGATCAGATCAAGCCCCCCGTCTGGTTCCTGGAGGGAGATGGGTCTTCTCCCAACAGGCTACCTGTGCTTTGTGGACCTGGGTCAGACCACCCCAGACTGAGGGATGGAGGTCATCATCATTGGTGCAGGAGCTTCAGCCACCACTGGTCACCTCACTCTGCTGTCTGACCCCAACCCTTCACAGAAGCTCCACAAAGTTGGTGTTCTCCTGATCTGCTTCCATTCCCTGTCTGAGCTCAGTGGCTACCAACGCACATGCACACCATCAGAGCGTTGATGTGCCGGTGACATGTTACCATGGAAGCCCTGAAACAGTGTAAGAAAAGACATGGAGAGGGTCTGGGCTTCCTACAGTCACCCTCACAATCAGGTCCAGTTTGATTCCTCATGCCAGTCTGGACAAATGTATAGATTAATGTGCTTCACCTCATCCTGATGCAGAGAGGATGTGTCAGTACTGGTCAGTACTGGTCAGCACTGGTCAGTACTGGTCAGCACTGGTCAGTACTGGTCAGTACTGGTCAACACTGGTCAACACTGGTCAGTACTGGTCAGCGCTGGTCAGTACTGGTCAACACTGGTCAAAACTGGTCAGTACTGGTCAGCACTGGTCAACACTCGTCAACACTGGTCAGTACTGGTCAGTACTGGTCAACACTGGTCAGTACTGGTCAGTACTGGTCAGTACTGGTCAGCACTGGTCAGCACTGGTCAGCGTGGTGGTCTGTCCTCTGTCACGGAGGTCTGGTTGATCCGTTTCACCCTCTCATGTCGTCGTCCCTCGTGCCTGTCATGCTCCCTGGATCAGCGACTCCTCAGGTGCTTCTGGAGGTGGAACCCTTATCTGCTGCTGCCCCGTCTCATTCCACAGGAGTTCTGATCACAGCATCTCAAAGCGGTAAAAGTTGCAACCTTTATTTCCAGAAGCATCGCTAAAGCCAAGGTTCTGTCCAGAGGTGTAAAAGACCTCGTCAACCCTCACGTTACCTCTCCTGCTTCTTCACCTGAGCCTTTTAAACACATTGACTTTCTTACTGGTCACTTCTCACTGGTCTTTAACCAGTTTGAGCCCATCATTCTGGATGCTGACCTCAGTAATAGTTCTTCACACCTTCACGAGCGCGTACTAAATGTCTTCGTTGTTTGATGCTCCATGCTTGGTCTGATCCTCGCAGGAGGGTAAATCAGAGGAGAGTGTTGACTCACTCAGCTGCTGAAGACCTGAGGAGGGACTTTTTTAGGGTCCTTGTCTCTCTCTAAACGCTGCCTTGTTCTGGGATGTGACGTGGACCCAGCTCCTGTCTCAAAGGACATGTGGAGAGGAGAGGGGAGGAGAGGGGAGGGGAGGGGAGAGGAGAGGAGGAGAGGAGAGGAGAGGAGAGGGGAGGAGAGGGGAGAGGAGAGGAGAGGAGAGGGAGAGGAGAGGAGAGGGGAGAGGAGAGGAGAGGAGAGGAGAGGAGAGGAGGAGAGGAGAGAGGAGAGGGAGGGAGAGGGAGAGGAGAGGAGAGGAGGAGAGGAGAGGAGGAGGAGAGGAGAGGAGGGGGAGAGGAGAGGAGAGGAGAGGAGAGGAGAGGAGAGGGGAGGAGAGGGAGAGGGAGAGGAGGAGAGGAGAGGAGAGGAGAGGAGGGGAGAGGAGAGGAGAGGAGAGGAGAGGAGGAGAGGAGAGGAGAGGAGAGGAGAGGAGAGGAGAGGAGAGGAGAGGAGAGGAGAGGAGAGGAGAGGAAGAAGAGGGAGACGAGAGGAGAGGAGAGGCACAGAACACAGAAACACACACAAAGATACAAAAATACAATATACAAGAGGCCGGCGGGCCAGATGTCATCATGCAGCTCTGACGGCGGCGATACCTGTAAATAAATAAATAAATAAATAAATAGAGGGGGGGGGGGGCAAAAGAACTACACAGGAATCTGGATAACTAGTCTGCTTGACATGTGACCATCAGGGGAGGGACAATCGCTCACTTCACTGGAGTTGTCTTGCTCCTCTAAACACCACACACACACACAGTTCTGAGCACCTGTGTTCATGTTTCATTTCCAACCTGATGGCCCAGGGCTGTTGAGTGCTTATCTGCTGTCAGCGGCTCCGCTGTCGGCTGTTGTGTTTGATGCTGGAGACCATCGTGAGCTTTGTCTTCTCACCTTCAGCTTGTGGAGGCTTCAGAGGCGCTGCTCTCCTCTGACTTCAGCCATGTTGGACGAGAAGGACATTTTCAGTCCGTCTGTGTGATTCTTCTGTGAAGTGGCTCCTTATGCGAGGGCCCTTCCAGCTCCTATCTGAGGCCCTTTGTCATCTATTTTGTACATCTCTGGGCTCCTTATCAGAACATATGGTTTCACTTTTGATTCCTTTGTGAATGACGCACAGACCAGTAAAGTGTGAGGCTGTTCAGAGGCGGATTCGGATCCTGAGGCCAGGCTGGTCCTCTTGTCTCCAGAGCTGCTCCTGTGAGGGCCCTTTGAGGCTTCGTTCACACACGCTGTTGGCACACGTACGTGTGCACTGAAGACCTGGGCCAGTCGTCCACGGCCTCAGCACACGCTGGATTATGGTAACAGGAGGTGGGCTCAGACCTGCAGCTTCTGATGAGCATGGAAGCCGTCGCTCCAGCCTCCAGTGCTCTTCAGGGGATGTTCAAAAGTGTCCTCTTCAAGATGAAGCGGCCTCTGAACCTGCCTGGACTCCTCCGTGTCCATCATCTGGACGGGCCAGATTAGCTTTGCTCCCTGATTACCTGCATCAGGAACCCACTTGTTCTCTTGTGTCTCTGTTTTTAATGATCCAATTATTTTTTTATACACATTTTATTGATTTACTTTTTAGTGCCATACACCACTTTGGCAAACCTGTTTTTTTTTTTATTTGCTATATAAATGAGCGTGAATGGATGTTGAATTTATCACTCGGTGTTAAAAACAAACGTAAAAAAGGGACTTTGTTGTGATGAGATTGAATCTAGAGGAGAATCACTTTCATGTAGAGAGATGATTAAACATGCCGTCGTCTCTCCTCCTCCTGGAATCATTTCAGTCAGCCGGGATCACAAATTCATCGTTACAGAGATATTTGTACTCTTCAGCAGCTTCGCTTCCTCCACAACAGCGATCGTTTTTAACGGGGAGCCGTTAGGACTCTATGTTAATGTTTCCATGGATCATATTTCCTGTATGTGCAGGCTGTTTTCTGTGAGGCTGCAGCAGGCCTGATAAGTGTAGTGTTAGATCAGATTCCTTCACCCAGATCTATTTACTTTGCCTTGGAGCAGAATATCCCGATTGCATCCTTTCTGCATCTGCTGGCTCTCACTCTTCCTTAAGTCTTGTCTGAAGACCTCCTGCAGCCCAGAGCTCCCCATTAAACCTCCACATTAGAGAGCTGCTGTGCTGCTCCCACTGTAATCACTGTGTGAACATGGTGCGTCTTTTCATTTACTTTCATGTTCCACACTTGAACTTTCCTCCTTTAGCCTGCATATGCTTGGTGCAGGAACTATTAGCAGTCTTGCCCTGACTCTGTGGCACAGCCAGAGGCTCATTTGAATCGTAAAGGCTACGACTGTGAGAGTTAATCTGCCCGTGTGTAAAGGCCTAATGCACATTGATCTGTAGATGAACTGAGATCAGAGGCGATTAGATACCGACTTGTTCACCAAATGCGTCCCTCCACACAGCTTCATCCAGCACCGCGATGATGATGACGATGATGATGATGATGACGGTGATGAAGGCAAACACAAGTCTGTTTAAAATAACTATTTACTGCATCTCTCCCTTGTGGGGTCCCACAGGGTTCTATCCTGGGCCCCCTCCTCTTGTACCTGAGCTCTGTTATAACTGAACACAGTTTATGGCCTCAGGTTTCAGGGTGTTTGTCCATAAAACAGAAGTTTGGATGTTAACGCACTAATGGACTGTATCAGCCACATAAATCTGTGGCTGGGACGCAGCGTCCTTCACGTGGACAACTGTAAAACAGGACCTATTTTGTTGGGCAGCACTCGCTGCTGGGTGCTGTTGCGGCAGGTTCTGCTGCTCTGGCTCCGTTTCTGAACGCCAATAGCAGAAAACTGAAAGCCGTCCTGAACCAGCAGACCCCAAGAGGCTGGTTCAAGCTGCTGTTTTCACACATCCACGTGTCAGCACGTAGCTGTCGCTCCACTCACCTCCACTTCATTTTAGAATTCATTTGAAAAGGTTGTTGCTTGTTGCTACAGTCACTAGGCGCTCCTCTCTATTTATCTGAGGCTGTATCTTCTCCTCCACCAAAGCAGGGTCCTGTCATCCTCTGGCCCACTTCTGAGACATGTCCTGACCCCCCCACATGTTTTAAATCTTTAAGACTTATCTGCTCCTTTTTCGTGTTTGCAACGTGCTATATATGAAGACATTTGAGTGGCTGATTTACAGTCATTAAAACATGCAGTGTAGCCAGGTGTGGGGATACCTTTGGTTCTACCTGGCCTGAGCCAGAGGATTGTCTGGTTGGTTAGGTGTGTGTACCAGATCCTGATGTTCATCCAGCTGCTGAGCACATGCTGACGGCGACGACTGAGCTCATCAGTGTGGGGAGCAGCTGGTGCTCCTACTGGGCGAATGTAAACGGAGAGTCCTCAGGTTTTTTAGTTTTCTCAATATTAACATTGTTACTCGTTGAGTTATGAGCAGTTTACGAACACTGTCACATTTCCTGTAGGAAGCTGCTGGTTGGACATGTCCAGCCGATGCTGGGCTGACTGGGTGTGTACTGGGAGGCTGGTCGAGGCAGGGGAGTCTTCCATGAGCCCCGGAGGAGGTTAGGGTTAGGGGTTAGGCTTGATTGGACCATCGAGGGTACAAACAGAAGTGGATAAAAGTCCTTTAACAAACAGCATTGTCACCACATACCTGTCCAAGCTGGAGCGAATGGAGAACCCTCAGAAGATCCATCAGGGTCCTGAATAAGGTCACAGCAGGAGCACTGGGGGGTTGTTTCAGCTGACAGACTGGGATACTTTTTTAATGGCTGTTAAACAGACCGACAGGTTCCCTGATATCATATATTTTATTTATTTTATTTCTCTCACTTCAATAACCCAAGCAACCACCGAGCACCTGCCTTCTTCAGGGGAGGAAGGCTTTTCTACAGTCTGACAGGCTCAGAGATTTAGCCCATAAATTATTTATATGTTAATGAATGAAATAGTTCAAATGTTTCATTTGCTGATGACACCACGTTCTACCTACGGCATCTTCTGACGACAGTCAGCCATGAACTACATGTACTGAAGGGCTGGTCTGACGTGAATGAGCTGTGAATTTAAACAGAATGAAATGTCTAATCTTTGGCACCAGACAAATGAAAAATTGAATTTATTGAAATTGAGTCACAGTTGAATTTTTATTAAAAAAGCAATATCCTAAACCAGAAGTCATCACAGACACGATTGTTGTGACCTGTCGTGTGAAGAGGAGCACATATAAAATAAACACACCCTGATTTTAAGCTGCTAAAGAACTACAAGAACATTAAACTGATCAAATACTATACAACCAACAAATGTACTCACACGCTTCATTTTTATGAGTTAGTAGAATTTAAAACAGAACACGTTATGTATAAAGTAGAGTTGCTTCTGTTAGAGGTGTTAACCTGTGGGAGCTCTGTGATGAATTAAAAATATTTCCTTTAGTTTCCTCATTTAAAAATAGGTTTAAAACAAAAGTCCTAAAAACCTCACAGATCTGCTACAAAAGCTGAATGTCTGTCTCGTTGGTTTGATCATTCCAGACGCAGACTGAAGCTCATAGACAGACTCAGGAGGCTGAATCAAGTTCAAAGGTTCCTTTATACGGCGGGCCAACGCAGTAATATTAATCTCAGGCTGAGAATGAGTCGGGACTGGACCAGCAGAGTCAGACCTGGGGCGAGCAGGGACGGGTGGTGTTGGGAGGACGCTGCAGGCAGACAGAGACCACCGATGAGGACGGCGCCGAGGGTAAAGATGAGCTGAAGGGACCTGAGAGGCCAGCTGGTACCACCAAGAACCGGTGGAGAACATGTGGGAAGGCTGGTGTTTACACAGCGCTGGAGGTGGACAACACCCCCGGGGACAGAGAAGACACAGACGACCAGAGGACACGACGGTGGAAAACGGAGCTCACGGTCTTTTAGGATCCTTTTTCTCAGACGTGGTTTTAGTTCTTTCCCAACATGTTTCTCCGTGTTCCTCCACCTTCATCAGAGTCTCTGGTGGTGTGACGTGTCCTCCTCAGCTGAGGGGACTGAACCAGACACACCTTCCAGTTCTACAGGTCGGTCCCGTCCCCGTCGAGGGTTCTGGGGCCTCCTGGTCCAGTGCTGGTTCGTTCCCCCGGTGCAGGCGTCTCTTGGCCCAGGCTGATGTTTTCCTGAGTTCAGTGATCTGTCGTGGCTGATTTGTACTTTGCTTGTTGTGTCATTTCCTTTATTCTTGTTTGTCTTGTTGTCTTGTCACACTCCTTCTTGTGCTCCTTTTTTCTTGTAGTGAAGCTCCTCTCTGTCTCCCTCATCTATGTTTTATTGCATGATTTGCGCATCCATTCATACGGGGTATTGCATTTTGTTTCTTTTTGTCCTTTGGTGAACAAGGATCTGTTGTGTTTCTGTTAATATTGCATTTTTTCATTGCTCTTTGGATGCGTTCTGTAACTCCTGTGACATATGGTAGTTTCCTCTCCTCTTTGTTCCTGTTTGCTTATTTGTCTCCTCTCCTTCTTCTGTACTTTACTGTTTTAGACCTGATGAAGGCAGAAGGATCTGCTGAACCATGTTAGGTAAAATCCGTTTGTCTGGGAAAAAGAAAACCTGTAGAAAATATACCAGAAGTTGTAGTTTCTTTGTTTGTTCTCTTTTTTAGTTCACTCTTTTTTCATTCTCGGTCTAAAGCATAGTCTTAATAAGCTCCCGCTTCATCCAACACCTTTGATTAGCCTCAGCCCTCCTTTTATTTTGTTCCTATTGACAATAAATCTCATTTGTTAAGGGGGGGGGGGCGTTAAATAAAATTGAATGAAAATAAAAAAAAAGAAGAAATAAGGGTGACAGGCTGGAGAAAGAGTTCAGGAGGAAAGCCAATCTGGCTAAAGTCAACTATAAGAACGAACATCAGGAAATGTGAGAGAGGCTCAGCAGGGTCTTCATGTCAGGATGGGCAGAGCCCCCCAACCAGGTGGTAAAGCACCTCGATGCTGCTTCCACCAGGACCAACACTTACACCACACCAAACATCTGGACCTCCAGAGCCCCCAGAGCCCGGCTCCCAACACTCACTGTTGATGATCAGAGCGTGACCTTCATCCTGGTGCACTACGTCTCGGACATTCAGGTCCACCACACCCTGATTTTAGGGAGTAGGACTTCCTAATGGACAGACCCCTACAGGTGTTCTTAGATGCAGTTCTTCCTCTTCCTCTACCTTCCCTGCACACATGGACCAGGAGTGGGCCTGAGGCCAGTTCTGTGGAGGAGATAAGATAAGATAAGTCAACCAATGAGGAGTGCTTGACCATGAAGGAGCCATCGAATCCCTGAGGGATTATTGGCTGGGACAAACGGAGCATCAAGCTCTCCAGAGGTTTCACTGAAGGAGGGATGGATGGTCCCTGCAACTGGATAACTTCACGGGAATATCCAGATCAGGGAGGACCAGCGTAGTTCCACGATGGATGAGGACGGAGATACTGTTCTCCTCCGGAGAGGGGGAGGACATGTAACAAAGACTTCCTCATTACTGCTGGCAGACTGTTTTAATATTACATTCACTGAAGTGTGAGAAAGCGTCAATTCACCAGGAATGGCAATAAACAGCACAAAACACTTTGGTTTAAAAAAAAACAAAAAACAAAACAATGAACTTTATTAATATTTACCCAAATAGAAGCTAAACACACTTGTTTTGTAATGTTTTTATGAAGGGTAATTGATGTATTATTTGGTGTTGGGGTCATGTGCAGAAGTGCAAAAGGGAATGTCTGTAAATGTCAGCAGACGGTTGAGTGTGTGAGATGTTTGCTCCACCAACGAGAAGGTGAATGCTCATCAACATTCCAGGAGTGACCAAGTTCCAAAAAAAACGAGGGGGGTAGAGGGCTTCTTTATGGAATAAGTGAGATGGAAGGGTTTGATGGTGTTTAGTTCTATTTAAATCTTTGGTTTATTTGTGATATCTACCGTTTGTGCTCTTGGCTGACAGGTCTCTGGTGATTCATTGGTGGTTGTGGCAACCCCTCTAGATGCAGCGGCTGTTGAGAGGGCGACTGTGAGGATGGACGCTTGTCACATTGGTATGTGCTACCAGCAAACGGTCCAATTACCATCTCAACTGCACAGAAAAGATGGATCTCCCATGGGCAGAAGCTTCAAGTGCTCAGGAGTGGAGCCGTGTTAATTCAATGGGACACTTATTTCAGAGCATTGTAGATAGTTGCCCTGGACAACTCTTTAGGGTCACAAACCTTTCCCTGATGAACCCAAACGTCATTTGAACTTCATAGGAGATAAAATCCAAGTCGCTCGGTATCAGTATCTCTACGTACACTGAGGGAGTTTCAGTATTCAGTTTCAACTCAGTGAAACGGCCGCTGAAGACACCGAGGCGATAACAACTCTAGCAATAGTAAGACTGTACTACCTCAACACTTTTAGTAACATGTGAAAAACCAGGTCCTCTATCTGAGGACAGTCACCTTCTGTTAATGCAGACTCTTGGCTTTTAGGTAATTGACCAACTCTTCCACATTTTGAAGAGCTACAACCCTTCACACGACAGGTTTGAAGCCCCCTGGGCTGAAACAGTATATCTGATGGTTTATAGCAGGACTACCTGGTGAGTTTGGAGATGACAAATGGCACGGCCCTTCCTGTCCTCTTCTATGCTGGATGATTTAAAACAAATCAGCGTCGCACCATGAATGAGGCTGGTGTTGCTGCACTTTGAAGTTTTAATAAAGATTTGACCAAATACCCCAAACCCATAAATATTGAGAGAATATGGGAGAGAAGACAGCTGCTGCCTTCACACAATACTGCTCTTTGGTGCAGCACGGAGCGCTACAGAGGATCTTTTGACATCAGATTTTATGGTTTTGTTGAACATTTGAATTTCCCTTTGGGGAAGAATAAAATAATTCTTATCTCATTTTATCGCCCATCCCTATTCTGTTGTATTGTTCTGCATCATAAGTTCATATGATGCTCTCCTCTCTGCTTCTGTTTTTGCACTCTTCTATTTTTTTCTGCTGGACTTTGATGTTTTCAGTGTTTCAGGAGTCATAACAGTATGTATGAAGAACAGTTTGGCTTTCCCTTTTTCTTTTGTTACATTTTTGCTCCTTCTCTCTGTCACGTCTGTAAATGAACAATGAATAATGTTGACAAACCAATTTCTTTTGGGTCCTATCTGTCTTGGGATATATCATCATGGTAGGCACCCTGATGTTGATGATTCCTGGCGGGTCGTCGTACGTCTGCACCTCTCACTCTAGTCCAGATCCTGACCCCAACCCTCCAATCAGGGCATCAGGTCGGCATTTCAATGTTTGTTCCTCATCACATTGACAGTTTCATCAGTTTCTTGTCCCTCAGCAGAACCAGCCAAAACTTCCATTCCCACAAAGGACTCAGCAGCCGTGTGTGGGCACAGTTACCTGCAAACCCGCTGGGTGGTCTGGTCAACTGCTAGGGACCGAGCTGCAACGAAATCTTCTGTTCTTTGCTGAAAAATAAAGGTTTTTATTTTCCCTGGAAAGGACACACTGAATCAAAATGTATGATCTAGTCCATGAATGAGGTCAAAGAAACAAAACTCAACATCCCAGCAACAGAAGGGGTGTGTTAAGAGAACAAACTGACTAGACACACTCAGACACTGATAGTGCTCTGACCAAACTAAATAAGACACAAAGGGGAAACATAAATCATCACTAACTGTAACAAACACAGGTGAAAAGTAACCAGTAACCCCCGACTCACCTCTGACATCCCTCTGACATGGTTTTACTGAATAAATCACCATAACTCCGTCTCAGAACATCTCACAAACATAAAAAAACACCCTTTTGTAGGTGTCTATCTTTTAACATGACCTCATGAAGGGGTTCAAATCTGTGTTTTGGGTTCTCTGCTTTCATGAGCAGCTCCAGTGACAGACAGGTCTGCAGCTCATTGCTGGGTGTGTGGGTCAGGTCGTCCCAGGGACATAAAAATATGTATTTAGGGGATAATTAATACCCCCCTGGGACACAGTGGGTCCTCCGGAGTGCTGTCTCTGACCACAGCCGAGTGTCAGCAGACGCTGCGGGGCATCGTCCCACCAGAGGATTTTTGTTGTCACCATTACTAAATTCTGGGTTAGTTAGATACGATGTTTGTTGTTAGCTTCCTTCATGACGCCTCCCTCTGAGCCAACGTCGGGACATGAAATAAACGGCCGTAAACCGCTTGCAGCTCAAGACACAAGCTGCTGCACGTAACTGACAATACACCCGAGACCCCGACGATAAACACCAAAAAATAAGCGTAACACAACGGAAGGAAGACCCACAACTGTTTTACTGCGTTAAGTACTACCTCTGGAGAAGAAAGGAAGGGTATTGGGGAGTAGGAGGGCCACATTGGAAAAAAACATAAATTCTAAGAATAAAGTCGTAAATGTATAAGAAAACACACACACACACACACACACACACACACACACACACACACACACACACACACACACTCCAGGGCTGCTCTCTCCCTCGCCTCTCTGTTGTTGGTGTTGCAGCATCTCCATCTCTGCAAGATTAGACCAGGCAAGTGGTGCTCACATCAGCTTTGAGCCTGACGCTGAATATTACCCTTTTCCTCTCTTGACGCGAGCTTCACTCTGACTTCTTCTCCCGTCTGAACAATTTCCTCGACCAGACGGAGGCAGATATTGAAGACGTCACTGGGCGAGCGCTCAAGTTGGCCCCACACAGATGGGAGATTAAATCCTTATTTGTCTCAGTTAGTGAACGTTCAAAATAATTAAATGATTTGGAAAATCACTTCTGCCGGTCAGAAAACCACCGTTGGCAGTAGGATGATTTGTTGTGCTTTTAGGAACTCAAATGTGTTTTCTTTTGGTCAACTTGGCCAAAACAGTGTCTATTTTTTGCACCTTATTTTTATTTGATATTCTATATTTTTATTGTAATTTACATTTTTCTATTTTATTAAAAACAAAGTCCTGTAAAATGTTCTTTCTTTAGTGACGAGCTCATCTGTAGGCAGGTAGAAGTAATTCATTCAAAATTCTAAGATAATTATTTTGAAGGCTGTGGGGGCGTGTCCATAGAAACGATAGAGAACCAACAAGTAACACTGTAGAACATTTAGGACAATAGCAGAACATTTGGGAACATTGAGGGAACCATACCAACAGGTAACATAAATAAGAGCTTCCACTGCGCCCAAGGGGAATGTAAAGATATCCCAAAGTGACCTTCAGGGAACGTCAGCGCAACCAATGTGATTGGAATGTTCTGGGAACCAAGAATCTTTAGAAGGGTGGGAATTAGGTCCAACTGCTCTGCAATATTACCACTTTTTCTCCTCATAAATTCACGACTTTATTCATGTAAATTTAATTTTCTTTTTTCCTTTTTCCAGTGTGGCCCTAATACTCATGGGTAATTAACCTAATACTCGTAGGTAGTTACCCTAATGTCGTAGGATATGATTAAATCATTAAAGACTTTGTTAATAGTCAGCAGAAAGTCTGGCTAGACAGCTTGGCTCAACTTACACTCTCTCTGGTTTGTTGCCAGACTCACAAACACTATTTATTGGCCAGACGACGGACTGAATTGGATAAATAACGGTTTTTGTCCAAACCCCAACTTTTCTGGTCGTGTTGTTGTTTACTGCACAGATGTCGAGAAAAGGCTAAGAAATCAAGAGCTGATCCACAAGGAGGAGCTTTGGTGTCACCCTTTGACTGAATGATGCAGCACTTGTAGAGAGGTGGTGAAGCTCTTCATCACCGACTACTTCAGGAGCAAGGAGGAGGCCTCTTGGACTGATGACCCCAAAGCTGGTAGGTCTCCATCAGAAGATTGGCCTGGGTCTTGGCTCAACACACAACAATGACCTGTCACATTTTCATTAGAGCCACTGGGTCCTTCTTACTTGAGGAGCTTCAATCATCCCTGAAACCAGTCATGTTCCTCTCTGTCTCATGGACTGATCAGTCAAGGACCAGGAGCTTCAGCTAACTGAAGACATGCAGCAGACACTACGAGCCCCCCACGAGCACAACTCCTGCCCTGCAAAGGCCTCAGGGGAGCTTGATGGGATCAGGCAACAGCAAAGGTCCATTCTTCAAGGGCCTTGATGAGGAACTACAGACCTGTCAGTAGGAGACCTATGCCAGGGTCCCTCATGACCAGGAGGGGGGGCAGAGCTTGTGCTGCAGTCCCTCACGATGCTTCTCTTCATTCAGATTCTGTTAGACAGCAGCCCAGCCTTCCAGAGAGACGGCCTCATGTCACCGACGGTGTCTGATGAGCTGAGTGTCAAAGAGTTAGAAGATCAGGGTAACAAGAATCAGAGCACAGCCACAGTTCAGGTCAGTGGGTTTGAGTCCACAACAACTGTGTCATTCTCTGACGGTCATCTCTCTGATCAGACCAGTCAACCGGTTGAGGATTTACTGGAGCCTGGAGGAGCCAATGGTCCATCTGTGCTAGACCAGGGGTTTGTAAAAGTCACACTCCTGTTTCTGAAAGACCTCATCAGCACTGGAATCGGAAACACCTGCCCTCCTAGTTCCAGATGTTTTGCAAAAAGGGTTCAACTCTAACTAATTCACTAATTTATTTTTAATTGGAACTGACACGCTTTGATGATGATACACTTCAGAACAGGCCATTAACCACAGATAATCTGGTATTTTAGCCTAAAGTTTGTCTTTGGAGAGTGACTTCCCGAGGAAAGGTTTGACTGAAAAGTTAAACCTGTTTTCTGACATGTTCTCACATCATAATCTTGACATTCGATCAACCTCAAGGGTGAGACACCTTTCACCCCTGCTGTTTCCTCCTCTGGTGATGTGTCGTTTAAAGAATATCTCTGGAACTATTTGTGGATTACAGTCCCCATTCCTATATTCCATAGTCATAGTCCAAAAGAAGAATGCAGTCGTGAGATGTGGACAGTCAGAGATGCATATAAACCAAATCTTGAGGAGTCATTCCAGCCCGAAGTGGATCTCAGTAATAACTCAGTGAGCAGTATCACCAGGTGAATTACAGATAGTCAACAGTTCTGTCCAGACAGACCCCTTTCCAAAAGCTCAGAAGACAGCAAGAATTAAGCCTCCTAAAAAAACAGCAATCTGGATGCATCAATAATTAAAACCTATAGACTCATGTCAAACCTGCCTTTTAGGCAAGATAATTGAAAACGCAGGTTTTATACAACTTTTAATGCTCCTATAGTGCAAACTTTGATATTTTTCAGTCTGGATTCAGGTCAAACTGAGTCTGCACACGCTAAAGTGCTGAATGATATTTATGTGAACTGTGAATCATCCAGAGTTTCAGTCTAAGTGTTACTGGATTTTAGTGCTGCATTAAATACTCCTGACCTTAACATACTGCTAAATAGACTGAATAAATGGCTGAGAATTTCTGGCAGTGCTTTAAAGTGGTTTAAATCTTACTTGTAAGACAGGGACTATTCTGTGTCGACTGATAATTATGAATATGAGTATATAAAAATCACCTGTGGTGTTCCTCAAGGTTCCATCCTTTATTTAACATCTCCATGGTTCCTATCATTATTATGCAGATGACACACAACTCTATATCAGCTAATGACTTCAGCCCCTGACTAACTGACTTTGCTGAGTAAATGCATGAATGAAATCCCTGAGTGGAATTACAAGAACTTTTTACAACTCAACCCAGGAAAGGAAAGGTTAGAGGTCAGTGCCCACCATGAGTCCATGTCACTTAAGAGCAGAAATCTTTATGGACTCACACCTCAACTTTAACAACCACATTAGGAAAATAAAATCAGAAAGAGAAAAGAGTTAGTGGGCAAAGACACATTGCAACCTCCAAGAGGTTGCAAAGACACCACCGGATGTCTTTATTTCATCTGTGAACCTCCTCTGTGAAGGTGGTGCACCTCCTTCTTTGATTACTTCTGAGGTCAAACTGTGGGTCCACCGGCGCAGTCAGAAGGTACACAGCCTTACTAAAAAGCTCCTCTTTGTCACTCTTCATGTTTGTTCTCAGAAAGATTCCAACTAATCTTCTCACCAGAGGATCTCAGAGGGACCTAACTAACTGGAGGTGAGTCTTCAGGTCCAGATCAGCTGGAACCGCCGTACTTATATGGTTTGTTGCCTCGGCGACTGGGGAGAACTGCTGTCAGTTCCTTGAGCTGGCTCCCCTCTCAGGCAAAAAAGACCAGACTTTCCTGGTCCTGGCTGCAGATCCCAGGGAGGCTTCTGTGCTTTTGTAGTGCCTGCTCCAGCGAGTGGTGTTACTACGGCTGCTGGAAGATGTATGGGTCCCAAACACAGCCTCAAAACTGCCATTAAATTGTGAGTTGCTAGGCAACAGTGTTGTCAACCAGGGAGACAGATGTTTCTAACCTCTCTCATGTCAAGAAGGAAGGACGTTGACCTGTTGACCAGGGTAATTCTGTGTCTTCCTCTGAATCGGCATTTTCCCTCAGGTGTTCATCAAGACTCTCTTCCTCACTTTCATCAGGTCGCTGCATCCGGACCTTGAAAGCACATTTCACATTGGCAGCATTGTCTGATGTTACAGTTCATCTTCTGATGAATTTTATATTCTTCCACTATCTCTTCAAAGGCATAGGCAATTTGCTCTCCAGTGGGTAAAGCGCCTGCAATCCAGAGAAGGAGGACTCGGGTGCATAAGAAGCCTTTGATTTGTGGCACACACAGGCAGTTAAATCCATAAAGGAGCGTAGTCAGGACCCGACCAGAGGTCAGTGGTTAATGAGGCAGACGCCACGGCTCCAACTCCTCCAGAATGGTTTGCTTAACTTTGTTTGTGAGCAGAAGAAGCCATTCCTGTAAAAGAGCATTCATATATGGGTGTGATCCTTCCTCTCTCAAATGAAGTTTTTCAAATGACGGTGGAGACAACGATAATCAGATCCCTGATGACAGCCTCGTTGATGGCCTGTTGCCATGGTGAATGTGAACCTGTCTGCATGAATGATCCAGTGGTACAAACCCCTAAAACACATTTCTGGTAATACAAACAACAAATGACGGTGCAAGATGTACAGAAAATGGAATAGTGAACAAATCAACACCATAAAAATGTGAACAGGTATATAATGGGATAAAGCAGCTGCAAGCCTCAGAGGTCACAGGTAGACTTTCACAGAACAACTTCAGTTATCCTCAAGTTGTTGACGTCACGGCTCGTGTTTTCCATTGACCCCGCCTCTGCTCCTCTGGCCACGCCCACTTCATCATCTCATCTACTCGGCCCAGTGTCTGTCCACCAGCTCCACGCTCACTCCTCTGCCAGCTTCGTCTTTCCTGGGTTCTCCTGCCTGACTTCCTGGTACCAACCTTCCTGATTCTGCTGCTTTGTTCCCTGACCCCTGACCTCTGATGGTGACCCCTTGACCTCTTGTCTCCCTGAGGTTCTGTGGCTCCTGGTTGGATCATCTGCTGGTCTCTGTGGGGCTGAGCCCCTGTCGTCAGAGTTCCAGTCCCCGTTGGAGCTCTCTGCTGGTGCTGTCGTTGGCTTGGCTGATGTACAACAGAGACCAGAGCGACGGCAGCTCGTAACGCTCACAACGGAGCACCGCTGCTGTCTGTGTGTTCGACATCCAACTGACCTCCACTCTGTTATCGCTACCGCCACATGAGCACGGTCCTCCTGGTGCGATCGGGCTCTTAAAGTGATCAAATTAGAGAGGCTGACAGCCACAGGAAGGTGTGGACGTCCAGTGTGATTTCATAAGTAACACGAGGAGACTCCTGCCTGACTGATGACTCATTAGCCAAGCTGTCATATTAATTTGGCTTCTGTGGCGCTTAAATAATTAGTTCATTGACTTGAGACCAGTGTTGTGTTTAGACTGAACTTCAGTAGTTTGACACTTGTCCTTCTGTTTTTGTTCCAGGTGGTGAAAGTTTGATAAGGTCTCGATGAAAGTCGCTAAACGCTACTCTGGAGGACTTTTTATTCCTAGTTGCCTTACAGATAAAGACTTTGTGGTTTGAACAAGAATCGAATGACTGATGATTTCAACATCTTTGCCACAGGTTGATCTTTGATCTTTCTCCACTTTGTTCTGCTCTTAGACGTGGAGGCAGCAGCCAGGGTGCAGTGTCAATGCTTTCAAAATAAAATACTTTATTGGTTACCTTTTAATTTGATAATTTCTTGACAAATAATTCCAAGTCCAGCTTGACAGAGACCGAGTAAAAATTCAGTCGAGCCTGAGACTGAGACCTTCTAAGAGCATTCTGGAGTATTACGACACTCTGAAGAGAACATTCAAACTCCTTTTATGTGAAAGTGGCTTAAAGTATCTGAATTTGAAGGGACGTGTCATTTTAAGTTATTCAGAGTGGTTTAAAGCAGCAGAACTAATTCAGTTTAATGTTATTGACTAAAAGCCATATATTGTTAAAATCTAAACTCCCACGTTAAGAGGAGTGTCACCCATGGGAAAATAGTAATGTGTTCATAGATAAGCAATGAATTGATAATATGTGATCACATAGTTACATTTCATGTAATTGTTTAAATGTATGTTTAAATGTTTGTTCTGTTTGTCTATAAGGTGACTGTAGTTCTCAGGTGTAACTGGTGAGTTAATATCACACTTGCACGTAACCTGGAAATGATAATAAAAACAAGAAACATGTTTTGATGAGTAGCGCGCGTTTATGGAGATGACACTAACAAAGGGAAGACAGGCGGGCAAGAGACCACTGACCCCCGACAAGACGGCAGGAAAAATAAAGAAGACCCGATCGTCAGGATGAGCGGGAGGGAGCGTGTTGACCGCGGTGAAGGGAGCGTCTCATTTGTGGGGCGACTGTGGCGACGGCAAAGCGACACGATGTTGAGAGACGTTTCACAGCCCGTCACACAAGCTAGCAGGCCAACAAGGAGAGGCACCGGCAGCTCTGTGCAAACAACAGTCTGTGTGGACGAGAGCGGCCAGAAGCAGCCGGAGCCTCGTTTGGAGCTGCACACTTAGAATCAGACCCTTTCAGCCGGCTGAGCAGGCTGACCTGCTACGACACACACACACGTGTGTGCTCAGCCGGGGGCGGTTCTGCTCCGGTTTTTGTCACTTTTGGGTGAAATCAAAGAGTTCTTGCGGTCCGGAGGGGACGACCCTCGCAGCTGGAGGACGCTTGACCTTACAGTCTTAACGAACATTACTGGAAACAGTTTGAGCCTGCAAGGCTAAGGTACAAGGGGCTTACACACCTTCAAAGCCCAGATGAACATTTCCTGTGTATGACACTTCCCTCTGTGCAGACGGGGCTGAAGGACAATCTGAGGCTTTTGACAGAGTGACACAAGAGCACCGTCAGGGCAGAAAGACGGGGACGAGGGTTTGAGGACAGGCTTTGTGACCTGGATGAGCTGGAGCAGGATGTGTAAACCTCACATGAGCGTGAGCGGTTAAGTGCAGATGGACAGATGGAGCTGGAGACTGAAACTTGACCTGAAAGCCTGTCAGAGTCCAGCTGACACAAACAGTGGAGCATCCTCTGTGCTTCAGCCTGTCTGTGTGGGTCTGCCTGCTCTCAGATGGACTTTATCAAACTCAGAACAGGCCTGATCGGCAGCAGACACCAAATAAGAAGTCATGTAAAATACAAGATTTCTTATTTGTACAAATAAGGTGCAAAGTAATTTATGCTGTGGTAAAAATGTTTTAGGGGTCAGTGAAAACGGGACGTCCTTTCCTAGTTCTGTTGTAGAAGTGATCGTTTCAAGATGTTCAATGTGAAAAATGTTGCACTTAGAGACAATATAGAAGAGGTGTTGCATATTGATGTTCTTCCTTTTTCCTTTTAAATCATTGTTGATATTTGATGTGAGAAATCATTAACATGATCTGTCTTCACGTATCTGAAAACCATTGATTATTCATGATGACACATAGTTCAAGGTGAATTGAGCATATTGGTTATTTCAGAAGTGTGTATCAAACTGGTGGCCTGAATCAGTACCAGGACGTGGCTCTGGTGACCCTCATCTACATCTGTTTGGTCCGAGTCAGAGTGGAGAAGTTCTGGGGCCTCGTACTGAACAGAAGCTCCAAGCTGCCGTTGACACGCTCCTCCACCTGAAGCTGTGATGAGGGTTTCTGCTTCACCTGAAGCAGGAGATGGTGGATGAGGACCCCAACACCCCCCACCACCAACCAAGAGAGGGAGTGACCCCAACACCCCCCACCACCAACCAAGAGAGGGAGTGACCCCAACAGCCCCCACCACCAACCAAGAGAGGGAGTGACCCCAACACCCCCCACCACCAACCAAGAGAGGGAGTGACCCCAACACCCCCCACCACCAACCAAAAGAGGAAATGACCCCAACACCCCCCACCACCAACCAAGAGAGGGAGTGACCCCAACACCCCCCACCACCAACCAAGAGAGGGAGTGACCCCAACAGCCCCCACCACCAACCAAGAGAGGGAGTGACCCCAACAGCCCCCACCACCAACCAAGAGAGGGAGTGACCCCAACAGCCCCCACCACCAACCAAGAGAGGGAGTGACCCCAACACCCCCCACCACCAACCAAGAGAGGGAGTGACCCCAACACCCCCCACCACCAACCAAGAGAGGAAATGACCCCAACACCCCCCACCACCAACCAAAAGAGGAAATGACCCCAACACCCCCCCACCACCAACCAAGAGAGGGAGTGACCCCAACACCCCCCCCACCACCAACCAAGAGAGGGAGTGACCCCAACACCCCCCACCACCAACCAAGAGAGGGGTGACCCCAACACCCCCCACCACCAACCAAGAGAGGGAGTCACCCCAACACCCCCCACCACCAACCAAGAGAGGGAGTGACCCCAACAGCCCCCACCACCAACCAAGAGAGGGAGTCACCCCAACACCCCCCACCACCAACCAAGAGAGGGAGTGACCCCAACACCCCCCACCACCAACCAAGAGAGGGAGTGACCCCAACACCCCCACCACCAACCAAAAGAGGGAGTGACCCCAACACCCCCCACCACCAACCAAGAGAGGGAGTGACCCCAACACCCCTCACCACCAACCAAGAGAGGGAGTGACCCCAACACCCCCCACCACCAACCAAGAGAGGGAGTGACCCCAACACCCCCCACCACCAACCAAGAGAGGGAGTGACCCCAACACCCCCCACCACCAACCAAGAGAGGGAGTGACCCCAACACCCCCCACTACCCCCTCAGTGGGTAGTGGAGAGAACACTCTGGTCTGGGGGTACACCTCCACACCACACCTCCTGTTCTCCTTCCTCCTCATCCTTGATGCAGGACCATCACCCTTACTGGTGCAGCCTACTGGTGCAGCCTACTGGTGCGTCGTGTGATTCCAATGATGGAAGAACAGAATTCACTTATTCAAGAGGTTCTAGGAGCGTTCTGGAGGCCCTGAGGGGGACATTCGCCTCCTCATATGTGACTGTGGCTTGAAGTCATCTGAAGGCAAATGTGTTGTTTTCTTACTCAAAGTGCTTAAACGCAGCACAACGAACCTCAGGACGTGTTCTCCACCACTCCAACACCCTCTGAGGCTCTGCTGTCTTCACGCCTTTAGGTCTGAGCTTTGTTTGTTCAGAGCGACCTGTAACAGCGTTTAAGAGTTCAGCGTATTTACCCGACCGATGATCCACGCCACCCTCAGGAGCTCCCACGCTCCAGGGAGGGAGCGCTACGCCGCCGACATCGAGGGACGTGACTCCCTCAGGGCGGGCAGAAATCCAACAGTCGTCTACCCTCAGGTCTGACCTCTGAAAGTTTGGACACCACAGCATTTACAGTGTCTCTCACACACACACACACACACACACGCACACTCACACACACACGCACACACATGCACACACACACACACACACACACACACACACACACACATACACACATACACACACATCCACACACACACACACACACACACACACACGGCATGTGGGCGTGGTAAAGGGAGGAGCTTGGTATTCGAGCACGTGCGCTCACCTCCACCTGGGTCAGAACGTTTTTGTGCGTCATCCAGCTCAACGTACAAAAACAGGCTCATGTGAGCACGTTAAGGTGAAGAGATGAAGATCATCAGTGATCCTCCACTTCCTCCCAGGTGATCCTCCACCTCCTCCCAGGTGATCCCCCACCTCCTCCCAGGTGATCCTCCACCTCCCCCCAGGTGATCCTCCACCTCCTCCCAGGTGATCCTCCACCTCCTCCCAGGTGATCCTCCACCTCCAGGGTGGATCCTCCACTTCCTCCCAGGTGATCGTCCACCTCCTCCCAGGTGATCCTCCACCTCCTCCCAGGTGATCCTCCACCTCCTCCCAGGTGGTCCTCCACCTCCAGGGTGGATCCTCCCGGGTGGTGACACCATCAATAGTTACGTTTTTATTTCCTGGGTCCACAAACTTCAGAAGGATCCTGGTTTCATGATTTGATTGGCCTCATGGCTGTTCTGTTATTAAATAAGGGTGTGTTGTGGATCAAGAACTCACAAGTGTTCCACCTAGTGTCGTCCCTCGTTACGCTCACCTCAGGGTGGTGTGTGTGCGTGTGTGTGTGTGTGTGAGCGGGTTACAATATACACAAAGCAATAAAGCTAAATTCTGTTGGAGCCATTTTTTATTTCTGTTTGGCAGCCTGTGTGAGATCACTCTGATACCCCGTGAAGAAGAACCACAGCAGCAGAACTCACTCCAGGTCTGCTGTAAACACACGCTGTGTGCACGAGCATCTGTGCATCACATAAAGCAATAAGCTTTATGTGAAAATAAACATCCGTTCACTTAGAACTTGAACACAGTTTCAGGGTTATATGTTTTAAAGTCATTTTTCTGAAGAAGGCATAATAATGAATAGAATTACAGATGGAATGAATTAACCCGTAGCTCTTTGGGGGGAAAGGAGAAAAAAATCTAATTTGGATGCTCCATAATTACATAAACCTAGACCCAAAACAAAGCTGTGCCACTGTAATATTCACACTTTTTCTCTGTAACTAATAAGAAAATCACCAAATGAGAGTGCAGCATATTCATCACTGCATTTGAAGTGTTAGTGGTTCTATAAATGGATCATCTTACTTACAAAGTACCTGCAAGAAATGTACGTAGAACTATTTCTTCTTTCCTATTTATTGTATTTATCTTTTAAATGTATCAAACTCCCTTTATTTGAAGCATGTTCAAAATATCAATCAATCAATCAATCAATCAATCAATCAATCAATCAATCAATCAATCACTGTTGTTATTGTGTATTCTTGTTGCCTCATTCCTTCACAGTGAAGCTGGTGCTGAGGAAAGTTCACGTATTACCCCTTTAATGCTGTGGACACCTGCCAGGTGTCCACAGCATTAACCAGGTGACCTCCTGACCTTCTGACCTCTGGACCTCTCATCCCTCAGTAGGAGCCTCACATCAACGTCTTTGTGAATCTCTATAAATAATATCTTCATATTTGGTTTTGTGGTGTTTTTCAGTCCTTTATCAGATTTTAAGGCCACACTTGAAGTTTTTAGTGTCTCTTGTGGAGGTTTATGCGATTGTGTTTATTTAACTTTATTTCAAACATAGATGGTTTTGAAATGATAATGAAGGAAACTTTTTAAAGCTTCTTTGTATAACGTTGATTCAGAATTAAGGACGTGTTTTTCAGGCTCAGGGCAACCAACACAAATCTGCTACAAAGTACCACAATCGAACCTCCAAAACACTGAAAACCATTAAAACCAGTCAGGATCAATACTGGCTTTTCTGTGTAAACCAGTATCGTATATACAGATATATACATATATGCAGATATGTACATATATACAGATATATACATATATCTACATATATATACAGATATGTACATATATACAGATATATACATATATGCAGATATGTACATATATACAGATATATACATATATACAGATATACAGATATGTACATATATTTAGATATATACATATATACAGATATATACATATATACAGATATATACAGATATACAGATATGTACATATATACAGATATATACATATATACAGATATACAGATATGTACATGTATGCAGATATATACATATATACAGATATGTACATATATACAGATATGTACATAAATACAGATATATACATATATACAGATATGTACATATATACAGATATATACATATATACAGATATGTACATGTATACAGATATATACAGATATACAGATATATACATATATACAGATATACAGATATGTACATGTATACAGATATATACATATATAGATATGTACATATATACAGATATATACATATATACAGATATGTACATATATACAGATATGTACATAAATACAGATATATACATATATACAGATATGTACATATATACAGATATGTACATAAATACAGATATATACATATATACAGATATGTACATATATACAGATATGTACATAAATACAGATATATACATATATACAGATATGTACATATATACAGATATAAACATATATACAGATATGGTCCAACTAAACCTGGATGTCCACCAACGACCTCAAATGCTGACACTGCTGCACCCTGGCGGTGGGGGACCGGTCCATGTCCCCAAAGGTCTGCACCCTGGAGGTGGGGGACTGGTCCATGTCCCCAAAGGTCTGCAGCCTGGAGGTGGGGGACTGGTCCATGTCCCCAAAGGTCTGCAGCCTGGAGGTGGGGGACTGGTCCATGTCCCCAAAGGTCTGCAGCCTGGGTGTCCTCCTGGAGCACCTCCCCTGGACAGCCTCCAGGGTCCTCAGTAGCCCCCCCCACCGCTCCAGCTCCACCGGCTCCCCGTCATCATCATCACCCACAACATCCTCCTGAAGCCTCTGTACCTCACCTTCACACCCCCCCCACCAGACCTCAGACCTTTGGGGACAGGACGTTCAGCGTGTCAGCCCCCACGCCCCCGCTGACCCAGCTCAACACGGCCTTTGGCCTCCAGCTTCACTTTGAGTGTTGAGTGTCTCTGTCTTCTCCTCTTTCCCCTCCGACCTTGAGAAGGAGAGGTGTTCCACATGAAGGTCATTGTTAACTCTAATATCTGACACTGGCCCAACTGATGCTGATATACGAGGGGGGGCACTGCATCACATCACATGCTGACATTTTGAGTGGCTGAAGACATTGATGTGGGGGGGCTGTGGTCGGGGTCTCTCTGTGGCCCATCGCTGATCTGAGATCAGTCACACAGACGCACACTTTGAGTGTCGCATCGATTTAGGTTGTTCTCAACGTGGAGCGTCCCCCTTCATCGTAAACAACCAGGGGGTGGACATTTAGAGACGCTGACCATACGAGAGGCTTGGCTCCACACCCGTCTATGCTTTGATCTTTATTATCTTTATCATATTATACCAGAGTCAACCTTAAAGAGGACTAATACAACTTTAACTTTTGTCCTCCCCTTGAGGACAGTTGGCGTGTGTGTGTGTGTGGGGGGGGGGGCATCAACGTCTTTATCAACCAGATTGAAGGTTGTGTGACTGTTGATTGGTTCACTTCGTGTCTCTGATGAGTCCAGTCCTGGTCCCCATCGTCAGCAGGACCTCTGTGTGGTCCACACGTGGACGTCCTCAACTGGGTCTGGTTCTGAAGGTGACCGACGGTCCGTTCATTCTTCAGCTTCCTTCAGGGCTGCAGCCAGGGAAGGTGTCAGTCATGGACTTTGCTGAACATCCTTCGATGAATCGTCAGAGGAAGCGTCTCTTGTCCTCGTGGCTGTTTGTCCTTCCGTCTTCTCAACAGAACACATCTGTGTCGGTTCAGGTCGAGGACGCCTCACCGGTAGCTTCTGGACAAACTAGGACAAGGGAGCTCAAGCAGAGCCTCAGGAGAGAGGGAGGAGGGGACCAGGATAAGGAGGTCAAACACCAACCAGGTCTGTTGGATGTCCTGTCCTCTTGAGAGGGACGCCGGGAACGCCGTCTGTGTCCCACAAGTGGACAAACCTCTGGACTGACGGAGCCGTTTGAGCTGTGATCCTGAGGGGGGTCAAGTCATTAGAGGGACAACCCGATCAGGCCCTTATCAGGTCAACATGACGTTGGTGACGATGTAGACCTGATCCTGTGGTGAACACCAGCTGGACCACCTCGCCCTCACCTTGGAGCTTGATTCAACCAGAGGGAATGCAGCTGGGGCCACGCTGACCCCCCCGGCAGGCCGAGCCCCCTCCAGGACAGTGACCCCCCCTCCAGAGAGACACCATCACCATAGCTGCTCCTCACCCTTCACCTTCGTATTGAGCTGACGTAGACCAACTCCAAGGTCACCAAGGTCAAGTGTGAATGACCCTACAGTCCTGGGGGGGGGGCATGCTGGGGGGGGGGCATGTTGGGTGGGGGGTGTTGGGGGGGTTGTTGGGGGGGGGGTACACCAAAGGATCAGATAGACAAACAGAATTAACAGAATTACCAGTTTGTTAACTGGTATCGTTGCACTTTTTCTGTAATTTATCGGATGTTTCTTTGTGTGTGTGTGTATGTGTGTGTGTGAGTGTGTGTGTGTGTGTGTCTGTGTGTGTGTGAGTGTGTGTATGTGTGTGTGTGTGTGTGTGTGTGTGTGTGTGTGTGTGTGTGTGTGTGTGTGTGTGTGGCTGTTTTCCAATCTCTGCACGTGCCTCTCGTCGGGAGCAGCCGGCGGTTCGATGAGAACATTCAGCTAAATGTCTGATCGATAGATGCTGGCAGCACTCTCAGGGCCACCAGCAGAATACTAATGGTAGCAGGTAGAAGGGGCTGCCTGTGCCCCCCCCATCAACACCCCCCCCCTATTTGTCTTCATGGGCTTCTGTCTCACACAATGGACCATCAGACCTCAGTGGAGGGACGAGGACGGGGACAGGAAGCTCATCTGCATGATGATGATGCTCAAACAACAAAGAGACAAAGAGCGTGGTGGGGGGCTTGTGGGGGGATCGGGGGGGTGGGGGGGGTTGGGGGGTTGTGGAGGGATTGGGGGGTATTTGGGGGGTTGTGGGGGGCTTGTCTGAGGTTTGAAGTTCTTTAGTCAGCGTCTGAGGAGACCTTCATCAGGCCTGTGTGATGGTGCCTCTGTCATGGTCCACGGTGCTGCTGCCCTACGAGGGGGTGGAGACCCTCGGGGGGGGGGGTGATGGGGGGGGTGTCCCCAGTGTCGCCACAGCACAACCATCATGACCAGTTTACATTCCTGGACAGAAGAACAAAAGCCGTTTCAGTCTCATCTGTATTCCAGATGTGTGACCAGTTTAACCCTTTCCCTCCTGAGCTAACACACACACTCACACACACACTCACACACGCACTCACACACACACACTCACACTCACACACACACTCACACACACACACACACACACACTCACACTCACACACACACACTCACACACACACACTCACACTCACACACACACACTCACACACACACATACACACACACATGCGCACACACACACATACACATACACACACACACATGCGCACACACACACACACACACACTCACACACACACACACACACGCACATTCACACACACACAGATGATGGCTCTGGTGAAAACACTCTTACAGCACTGAAATCCTCCACCGACACGTGTGGATCAGAACGTTCTGCTTCCACCATGATGGTGCACACACAAACACACACACACACACACACACACACACACACACACACACACTCACACACACACCCATACACATGCACACTCACACACACATACACACGCACACTCACACACACACACATGCGCACACACTCACACACTCACACACACACACACACACACACACACATACACATGCACACTCACACACACACATACACATACACACACACACATGTGCACACACACACACACTCACACACACACATACACGTACACACACACACACACACATACACATACACACACACACATGCGCACACACACACACTCACACACACACACACCATCATGTTGTCATATACCAGGTGGGGGGGGTTATTGTTGTGTATGGGGGGGTTGTGGTTCTCACCCCCCTCACATTCCTGCCCCCCCCCTCGATCCCTGACTGAGCAGCATTGATTAAAGGCTGCTCCTCTCCTTCCTGTGCAGATAGGATCACCTCTGCCTGCACACACAAACACACACTCCCTCAGCTGTTTGGACTGAGGCTACATTACAATCTTGTCAAGAGACTTGCTGGCATGCAGCTGCTGCTAATAAACTGATAACACCTCTGAGTTATCGATTTCATCACTGTCTGGCCAAAACCATAATTACTGAGAGAGACTGCTCCAGCTTCCTCCACCCTTTGCTCATTTGTGAGCGCTACGTTTAAAGCTCGGCCTTCAATTCTAATTTGATGCGCTCCCATTCTCAGGAAGCGAGCTGGACTCACCTTCAGACACACGCCCACCCAGAGGACCTCTTCCAGGCTCCACGTGAGCTCATGGAGATCAGGCGCTGACGTGGACGCACGCGCGTCAGCAGGACAGGGACGCCGCTGAAGCAGGAGCCGCTCTACACGCTGTTTCCCTCCTTAATCTGGTCTGAGGAGGCCGACACAAGAGGATGATAAGACCACAGCAGGTCAGAGAACAAAGGCCCCCCCGTGGGCGGGGGGCTGCCTGCGGGCTCAGCCAGTCTACCTGGAGCACCCCACACCTGTCCTGTGTTGTCCTGTGACCAGTGAGACTCTGGGTGGACACGTGTCCTCTCACAACAGCAGCTGATGGAGCACAGAGCACATGTGCATGAGATAAGGTCCGTGGACACCAGAGCCCTTTTATGATGGAGAGAACCCTCCTGAGACCACTCCGAAGTGTTCAGAGGACAACCTGGGGTCCAGTACGCTGGACCGTTGACCCACCGCGTGTTTACTTAAGATACCCTTGGGGTTGTGTAACATCACGTGTTGTGTGTTCATTCATGAATATCAGTTTGGATTAAATCATCCAGGCATGGCTAATGGGGGTGTACTGGTGCTAATGGAGGTGTACTGGTGCTAACTGGAGGTGTACTGGTGCTAATGGAGGTGTACTGGTGCTAATGGAGGTGTACTGGTGCTAACTGGAGGTGTACTGGTGCTAATGGAGGTGTACTGGTGCTAATGGAGGTGCACTGGTGCTAACTGGAGGTGTACTGGTGCTAATGGAGGTGTACTGGTGCTAATGGAGGTGCACTGGTGCTAATGGAGGTGTACTGGTGCTAATGGAGGTGTCCTGGTGCTAATGGAGGTGTACTGGTGCTAATGGAGGTGCACTGGTGCTAATGGAGGTGCACTGGTGCTAATGGAGGTGTACTGGTGCTAATGGAGGTGTCCTGGTGCTAACTGGAGGTGCACTGGTGCTAACTGGAGGTGTACTGGTGCTAACTGGAGGTGCACTGGTGCTAACTGGAGGTGTCCTGGTGCTAACTGGAGGTGCACTGGTGCTAACTGGAGGTGTCCTGGTGCTAACTGGAGGTGCACTGGTGCTAACTGGAGGTGCTCTGGTGCTAACTGGAGGTGTCCTGGTACTAACTGGAGGTGTCCTGGTGCTAACTGGAGGTGCACTGGTGCTAACTGGAGGTGTCCTGGTGCTAACTGGAGGTGTCCTGGTGCTAACTGGAGGTGTCCTGGTGCTAACTGGAGGTGTCCTGGTGCTAACTGGAAGTGACTTGGTGCTAACTGGAGGTGTCCTGGTACTAACTGGAGGTGTCCTGGTGCTAACTGGAGGTGACCTGGTGCTAACTGGAGGTGTCCTGGTGCTAACTGGAGGTGTCCTGGTGCTAACTGGAGGTGACCTGGTGCTAACTGGAGGTGTCCTGGTGCTAACTGGAGGTGACCTGGTGCTAACTGGAGGTGTCCTGGTGCTAACTGGAGGTGTCCTGGTGCTAACTGGAGGTGTCCTGGTGCTAACTGGAAGTGACTTGGTGCTAACTGGAGGTGTCCTGGTACTAACTGGAGGTGTCCTGGTGCTAACTGGAGGTGTCCTGGTGCTAACTGGAGGTGCACTGGTGCTAACTGGAGGTGTACTGGTGCTAACGGGAGGTGACCTGGTGCTAACTGGAGGTGTCCTGGTGCTAACTGGAGGTGCCCTGGTGCTAACTGGAGGTGACCTGGTGCTAACTGGAGGTGTACTGGTGCTAACTGGAGGTGACCTGGTGCTAATGGGAGGTGACCTGGTGCTAACTGGAGGTGACCTGGTGCTAACTGGAGGTGACCTGGTGCTAACTGGAGGTGTCCTGGTGCTAACTGGAGGTGCCCTGGTGCTAACTGGAGGTGTCCTGGTGCTAACTGGAGGTGTACTGGTGCTAACTGGAGGTGACCTGGTGCTAATGGGAGGTGACCTGGTGCTAACTGGAGGTGACCTGGTGCTAATGGGAGGTGCACTGGTGGTAACTGGAGGTGCACTGGTGCTAACTGGAGGTGCACTGGTGCTAACTGGAGGTGTACTGGCGCCCCACAGGACGCCCCACCCAGGAGCCCCCACATGGCTCATGGTCTGCCCCCGTCCTCCAGGGCTCTAATCCAGCAGATCCTTTGTGCCCAGTCAGACTGCTGCTGGGACGACCTGCTGGATCCTGCCCCCCCCACCTAGAGGAGCACTGGGTAGACTGGGGAAGAAGCACAGAATGATGAGGCCTGGGGGGGGGGTTAAGTGGTGTGTCTGATTTATCGCCCTTGGGTGACACCCCAATCAGCAGGAAGTGCTGCGCTCGCCGTAATCCCCCACGAGGGACCATTATTGTTGTAACACTATCTGCTGATCAGGAGCGGACCTAGGGAAGGCTCCTTAACAAAGCAGAGCTTCAGTCGCTTTGATCAGTGCTTAGTTGGTTCATCATCAACCAGTGGGGGGGTCGTGGGGGGGGTCGTGACAGCCGACGGTTGAGTGTCAGCAACAGAAATGAGAAGTTCAGGATATTCAGGAGGAGGAGGCGACAGTCCAGGAGCAGACATTTTGGTGACATTCCCGATTCCAGAGCGGGTTTGACCTCTGATCTACCAAAGATCAAAGCCACCATTACCTGAGCATAAAAGCAGTCAGGTTACGTAACCTTGTGGTCCTGCTGGCCACACGGGGGCTTTGCGGGGGTCTGTGTTCCCAGTTAGCGTACATGTGGCTTCAAAGATGAACATTGAAAGCTTTGTTTTTTTCATCCTACTTCGACTCCTGTTGGCCAAAGACGACGTCTTTAGCTCGTTCAATCTGGTTCATGTCAAACATGTGCTGTGTGAGAATAAAGCCAATTCAATTATTTATGCTCCATAAATAACTCATTACATTTGCAGCTCTGACAGGCGTGTATTCATGAGCGCCGGGCTGCTGACAAACAGAACATACTAATGGAATCACCATTTCAAGCTGTTCTATATTAAACTGACACGCTACGCATGTTACCGTAACGCCACCCAGCACTTGGCTGCCAGCCTGCGCGGGCCAAGTCGTGATTACGCCTCAATGAAGGAGAGGACAGCCCGCCTGGTCACCCCGTGTTCCCTCAGAGAGACCAGAGAGGACCATTTAAAAACCTGCTTCTTTGGAAAAACGAACAAACAAACAAGCAAGCAAGCAAGCAAACAAACAAACAAATCCTCTCAAAGGTGCGCTTGCCCAAAGGGAGAGGGGGTGTGTGGGGCGAGCTGCTGTAGTTTAGTCGTCATTTGAGGAGCATCATTTTCTGCTGCTCACCAGAGGTAACAACAGATGAGGTGACTCAGTGCTCCCACAGCGACTTCAGTCATCTTAAAGAGCCGTTGTTGTACTTCATCGAGGACGTTCTTACGTGGTGCATTTAAACGCTCCATGTTTCACCACCTAAACTGAACTTCAGCGTTAATAAAACATCACGTTGTGACGCGTGTCGCTTGCATGTGTCTCACACATGAAGAGTCATTAGCTCAAAGAGGTCTTGTAGGATTAGTCGTGTATGACTGTGAGTCGTGTGTGCGAGCCACTCAGCACGTGAAAATGTAGCATTTTTGGGGGGTGGAAATACTCGGAGCTCCAAAAGCGCGCGGCGACCTTTTGTTCTTGTTAACTCTGACACTGTTTGTCAGCGCTGACGAGTCTTAATGAGACGTCTGCTGATGGCCGGATTTGAGTTTTAATGACTTTCAGCTCAAACTCCATTTGTCAACTTTGTTAGCGCTGACAGTCCCACACCGTTGGGGCAGATGAGAGGAACACACCCAGGACCACGGAGGAGGTCCCCCCCAGGCTCAGGCTGCTGGTACCAGGGCCCTGGAGGACAGCTGGGGTTCTGAGGGTTCTGGTGGGAACCTCGCTACGTTGAGTCAGAAGAGGGAACGCTGGATCACGACGTTCAACCAGAGCAGAAAGGGAAGACCTGAGCCGAACACCTGACCTCACCTCCCCACAGCCCAACTGGGAGCAGAGGAAGCTCCCAGTCCAGAGGGGATGGTTCAGGAGACCCTGTGAGTCCTGCTGGGTCCTCCTGGACCCTCCATGGCCCTCTTCACCCATTCTTCATGGCATGGTCCAACCGGGCTCTGAGCCAACTGTGGAGCAGC
Organism: Lagocephalus sceleratus; assembly: GCA_911728415.1. Taxonomy (NCBI): domain Eukaryota; kingdom Metazoa; phylum Chordata; class Actinopteri; order Tetraodontiformes; family Tetraodontidae; genus Lagocephalus; species Lagocephalus sceleratus. The sequence goes on from CAJVRN010000027.1 coordinate 514,020, forward strand.
TGGAGCAGCCATCAGAGTTTTGGCGGAAGACCAGAGACCTCCTTCACCGCCTTCCTTCTGGTCCTTGGGAGCTCCAGTAGCTGATGCTCCAGAGAAGCTCCAGCCCCGGCCCGTCCCTCTTTGATCAAAGATCTGGGTCGCTGCAGACGGCTTACTTTGGACCCTGAAGGTGAACGCATCCCTCCAGCCCTCAGGAGATGAGCTGAGCTCAGATGAAGACGAGCTCCTCCAGGTCTGGAGGAAGGACTCACTACCCTGGGAGGGGGGGCAGGACTCAGGATCTGAGAGGGCCCAACGGGTCCTCCTGAGTCGCTCGGTGGAGGTGAAGAGACGTGAGTCTCTGGACCCGTCAGGCGCTGGAGGCGGAGCCTACTGCTGCACAGGAGGAGCTTCAGGATGTCTCCTGGAGCGTGGGCCGGACCTCAGACCCCCAGCGTGGTGGAGGACACCCACGTCCTGTTGGCAGAAGTGTCCACTCCCACCCCGACTGTCCCTCCGCCGTCTGATCCGATGAGGCTGATTGGATAACTTCCTGTTGCTGTGTGTGAGGCTGGTCTCTGATTGGCTGCTGAGCGAAGGCCCGATGTTTGAACACACAAGTCATTTAAACAAGACAACAAACGCTCTTAATGGAGGCTTGTTCTAAAGACACAAGTGAGAGCACCAGCGGGCCTCCATCGCCCCCTACTGGTCAGAGCTAAGCCCGGTTAAACACACACTGAACTTGTGAACTTGTGTGTGTGTGTGTGTGTGTGTGTGTGTGTGTGTGTGTGTGTGTTCCAGGAACGAGTCCACAACGATGTTGTTCAGTGAGAGCGGGTGTCTGGTCTCTTCATCAGGCGACAGCGCGAATGTGAGGGCGTGTGGAGCTCTGGTCCAGGGCGAGCAGAGATGAAGGCATCAAAGGGGCCGTGCTGGTTAGTTCCCAGTGTGACCAGAGAGGGCAGGAGCGCACCGGTGGTCCGGCTCCTCGCGCAGCCC
>CAJVRN010000027.1:517500-522500 GCA_911728415.1 Lagocephalus sceleratus
CCCCCCAGGTGTGTGTAGTCTGAGTGTGTATCTCCCCCCCAGATGTGTGTAGTCTGAGTGTGTATCTCCCCCCAGGTGTGTGTAGTCTGAGTGTGTATCTCCCCCAGGTGTGTGTAGTCTGAGTGTGTATCTCCCCCCAGGTGTGTGTAGTCTGAGTGTGTATCTCCCCCAGGTGTGTGTAGTCTGAGTGTGTATCTCCCCCAGGTGTGTGTAGTCTGAGTGTGTATCTCCCCCCCAGATGTGTGTAGTCTGAGTGTGTATCTCCCCCCAGGTGTGTGTAGTCTGAGTGTGTATCTCCCCCAGGTGTGTGTAGTCTGAGTGTGTATCTCCCCCCAGGTGTGTGTAGTCTGAGTGTGTATCTCCCCCCAGGTGTGTGTAGCTGCCCCTCTTGTGTTGTCGTCATCTTTCTCTTAGTCACATCTTCGTCCATCTCCTCCCTCCTCCAGATGTGCTCTCTCCCTCCCTTCTCCCTCCCCCCTGCTCTCTACCTTTGTGCCTTTGAGCCTGGTACTCCCACCCTGTACTCCCCCTCCTCACCCCCTCTCCCCCTCCTCACCCTGTGCTCCCCCTCCTCACCCCTCTCCCCCTCCTCACCCTGTGCTCCCCCTCCTCACCCCTCTCCCCCTCCTCACCCTGTACTCCCCCTCCTCACCCCTCTCCCCCTCCTCACCCTGTACTCCCCCTCCTCACCCCTCTCCCCTTCTTCACCCTGTACTCCCCCTCCTCCCCCCTCTCCCCCTCCTCATCCCTCTCCCCCTCCTCACCCTGTACTCCCCCTCCTCACCCCTCTCCCCCTCCTCACCCCTCTCCCCCTCCTCACTCTGTACTCCCCCTCCTCATCCCTCTCCCCCTCCTCACCCCTCTCCCCCTCCTCACCCTGTACTCCCCCTCCTCACCCCTCTCCCCCTCTTCACCCTGTACTCCCCCTCCTCACCCTGTACTCCCCCTCCTCACCCCTCTCCCCCTCCTCACCCTGTACTCCCCCTCCTCACCCCTCTCCCCCTCCTCACTCTGTACTCCCCCTCCTCATCCCTCTCCCCCTCCTCACCCCTCTCCCCCTCCTCACCCTGTACTCCCCCCTCCTCACCCCTCTCCCCCTCCTCACCCCTCTCCCCCTCCTCACCCTGTACTCCCCCTCCTCATCCCTCTCCCCCCTCCTCACCCCTCTCCCCCTCCTCACTCTGTACTCCCCCTCCTCCCCCCTCTCCCCCTCCTCACCCTGTACTCCCCCTCCTCATCCCTCTCCCCCTCCTCACCCCTCTCCCCCTCCTCACTCTGTACTCCCCCTCCTCACCCCTCTCCCCCTCCTCACTCTGTACTCCCCCTCCTCACCCCTCTCCCCCTCCTCACCCCTCTCCTGAGCTGACTTCCTCACGTTTGTGTCTTATTGATCCGTCTCAGCTTCAAATGGAATAAATGAAGATCCTGCTGGCCTAAAGGTCCCCGACTCTTTCTGATACCTTATTGATCGTCCATTTATAGTCCAATAATCAGCCCCAGCTCCCTGCTGCTGCTGATATCAGGTATTGATCAGCAGAGGGACAGCTGATCGCCCACATCAGCAGGTCGGTGAACCCAGGAGGACGTTCATGTATGTTCTGATATTTATGGATCCACCACGTATACGGGGACGTGATCAATGGTCCTCACTACTGGTACTACTACTACTGGTACTACTACTACTACTACTACTACTGGTACTTATACTGGTACTGTTACTACTACTACTACTGGTACTGGTACCGGTACTGGTACTACTACTACTACTACTGGTACTGGTACTGGTACTACTACTACTACTGGTACTACTACTACTGGTACTGGTACTACTACTACTGGTACTACTACTACTACTGTTACTACTACTACTACTACTACTGGTACTGGTACTACTACTACTACTGGTACTACTACTACTACTGGTACTACTACTACTACTACTACTGGTACTGGTACTACTACTACTACTACTGGTACTACTACTACTACTACTGTTACTACTGTGACTCTCATCACAACTACTACTGGTACTGGTATTAGCTCTGGGTGGAGGTGCAGCTCTGCTGTCTGGTTACTGAAGGTGGAGGACACACTTACACACACACACTCACACACCCAAACTCACTCACACACACACACAAACACACACTCACACACACACACACACACTCACACTCACACACACACACAAACACACACTCACACACACACACAAACACACACACACACACACACTCACACTCACACACACACACACAAACACACACTCACACTCACACACACACACACTCACACACACACAAACACACACTCACACACACACACTCACACACACACACAAACACACACACACACACACACTCACACACCCAAACTCACTCACACACACACACAAACACACACTCACACACACACACACACACACTCACACTCACACACACACACAAACACACACTCACACACACACTCACACACACACACTCACACACACACACACACACACTCCAGTCTTTGTCTAACCCAGCGTTACTTCAGTCTCCTCCTGACACGTTTGCTTTGTGGTGTCGGAGGACAAACTGTCCTGCTGTCCAACCCTGCCAGGACGTCCCTAAATTAACGATGACTGAGGAAGACAAACGTGTGTGTTTGGTGGTTGAGGTCGGGGGGGCGGGGCCCCATGTGGTTGTGGTGGGGGGGGGTTGGCAGAAGGCCCACGACCATCCTGGACTTCCTGAGCAGCACGGTGGAGGAGACAGATCGCTGGACTGCAGCAGAGTCGCTCGTAAATATTCATGAAGGTGTCGTGTGAGCAAGAGAAACTATTGAACACACACACACACACACACACACACGCTCACACACACACTCACACACACACACACACACCACAGCACAGCTCGCTGGATTTATGGCCACTTACAAAGATTAGTGATGCATCCTCATTGGGACACACACACACACACACACACACACACACACACACACACACACACATAAACACACACACACACACATACATAAACACACACACATAAACACACACACATACACACACACATAAATACACACACACATACACACACACACACTCACACACACACTCACACACACACACACACACACATACACACACACACACACACACACACTCTCTCTCAGTAAACACAGCCTCACACACAGGTGTAAATACGCTTCGCCTCAGTTGAGTGTTTTTCCTCTGGTGGTCCTGATTCGGCCCCCCATGGTCCGGGTCCTCAGCAGGGTTCTCCCTGGTCAAGGGTCTCTGGTGTGTGTGAGCACAGTGCAGAAGGTGTGTTTGAGCCAGGCTGCCTGCTATTCTTCTGAGGACCACAGCTGTTGTGAACCACGTCTTACATCACCATGTTGTTGAGATGAGAGCGCCTGGACCGACCTGAGGGAGTCTTACATCTGAACGCACTTCGGTCGGCCTGAATGTGGCGACCGCCATTCATCGAGAAACGTCAGAGAGGTTGTGGGCGGAGTCAGGAGAGGAGCGCCGCTGACCTGAAGGACGCCGCGCTGCAGCTGGGGCAGGAAGGACGCATGTTAGAGAGACGTCACACTGACTCAACACACACACACACTGCTGGTTAAATACTGGTCACACACACACTCACACACACATGGCCATACACTCATACACACACACACTGACACACACACACATTCACACCCTCACACACACACAGACAGACACACACACACACACACACATGGCCATACACTCATACACACACACACACACTGACACACACGCACACACACACTCACTCACACACACACACACACACACACTGACTCACACACACACACACACACATGGCCATACACTCATACACACACACACTCACTCACACACACACACACACACACACTCACTCACACACACACACACACACACTGACTCACACACACACACACACATGCCCAGTCATCACGTTAAGTCACCACCTGCAGTCTTGGTGTCACGCTGCATCAGCGCAGAAGGAGGCCTCAGGTCTGAGCGCTCGTGTCCCAGCGTGACGTCAGCGCCGCTGCAGGGACGCGTCCAACATGTCGCATGGAAGTAAAGAGGACGAGGACGTTGGACAAACGACGCAAACACACGTGGAGGACGAGTGAAGAACAGCTGCTTGATGAGAAGCACACTAATAACGTACTCATACACACGTACAGGAGCAGGAGGAGATCACCGTCGTGGTCGTTGTTGTCGTTGTGGTTGTTGTGGTTGTTGTCGTCGTTGTTGTTGTTGTCGTCCACACGCGCTGGAGGAGTGAGCGGAGTCCGTCGCTGCTCCGTCCACGTCCCCGTCCTTCCTGTGACTCCTGACAGTCACATGACAGCACCAACAAAGAGGACGTTTGATCTGCTGACGGAGGTTCAGATGCTCCCTGACGTCCCTCACTCAGGCGTCCTCTGTCAGCTCCAGGACACGTCTTCTCAAGAGCTCCTGGTCTGATGTGGCTTTGACTGGGACACACCGGGAACGCTCTGCTCTGCTGCGTCCCCCCAAGATGAGGCAGAAGAGACACAAACCTTTAGAGGTCACAGGGATCAGGACACAGGAGACGTCGAGACACTGGGAATGATGGTGTGACTCCTGTCCTCACGTCTGACGTCTCTTTATGTCCACATCAGCGTTAACTAACTAGATGATGGACTAACTCAGTCTCATGACAACAATGAGGAATAATGAGGAATAATGAGGAATAATGAGGACTAGGGCTCCTCAGGGAAGCATCTATTGTCTTCCCAGTCCAAACTGGTGCCCCCCCAACACTATGATCTGTATATTTGCTCCTGTTGGACTCGTCCTCCTCGTCCTCCTCGTCCTCCTCGTCCTCTCCATGGCTCCTCAGATCTTCAGGCAGCAGCTGCTCACATAAACTCAGACATCAGGGTTAAAGTCAGATCAGGTCTGGAGCCACCAGGAGACGGAAGTGAGACGAGCTGAACCTCTGGAGGAGCTGAGGAGGAGC
>CAJVRN010000027.1:530000-550000 GCA_911728415.1 Lagocephalus sceleratus
TTTGTGTGATAGTCTCCATGTTTGGTTTGTTTTTTTAATAAAAGCACAAGTTGGTCTGATAATCCCGACCTCGGGCACCAAAGAACCTCACGTACGTGAGGAAGGTCCCTGTGACGGTCACAGGAGACGACACGGAGCAGCGTCTTCCACTGAGCAGATGGTGTGTGTGACTCCTGATGGTGTGTGTGTGTGTGACTCCTGATGGTGTGTGTGTGTGACTCCTGATGGTGTGTGTGTGTGACTCCTGATGGTGTGTGTGTCTCCTGATGTCCGCTTTATGGGCTGTGTTTAAAGCCGCACGCAGCTACTTTCACTACAGGCCAAAGTTAATGAAGCAGCGGAGCTCCACAATACGTACCAGTGGGAAGAGACCTGCTCAGAACAACACACACACACACACACACACACACACACACACACACGCACTAAGGAAAGGTTCTGTTCTCTTGTCCCGTGTTAATCATGTAAAGGTTTTGGGCCGTTCAGGCCCGACAGGCTGCTCGTATTGATCTTCAGACTAACTCCACGTTGGCCTCCAGCCCAGCTCCTGTCTTCTGTCCCCATGAGGCGGACGCTCGCTCGGCTCACCGACTCAGGCGTCCTGGGACCCGATCTGTTGCACAGAACCTTCAACCCACTGACCCACGCCCACCTCTCCCCCTTACATCCACAGTTACTGACCAAGAGTGTTTAGATGTTCAGGTGAACGCGTTCACTGACCTCATCTCACCCCAGACCAAAGAGCCAGGCTTGCTCCTGAGAACACGTATTGAAGGTGATCTCTTCTTTTAAATAAGACTCTGATCATCATTGAATCTGAACTTGTGTTTACTTCTATGCAAGAGCCCCTGGTCAGGAGTCTGCAGCATTTCCAGCATAAACATTGAAAAACCCAGGAAAGGAATAGTACAACGATGAGCTGAATCACTCCTCATTATTTTAAAATCGCATTAGAACATTGACTTCGTTTAATCTGCGCGAGTCAGTTTTCTGCAGCGCTGACTGGAATTAAAACAAAGCATCTTCTTAGAAGATTAAAAGAATCCCTGAAAAATAATAAATCTGAAATAAACCGGCAGAATGGGGAAATGTTTCTGTGACTATTTAAGCTTTTAAAAGGACCTCTTATGCAACCCTTTTTACAGTGTTGATAGTTTCAGAGGTCTTAACGGAGATGATGGGACTGGAACCGCTGACCATCGTCTCCTGAAAGATGAAGGACAGAGAGGTAGTGGGGATTGTGCTGTCAATGCGGGTGGGTGTAAACATCAGGACACACACACGCACACGCACACATACACACACACGGACACACCTACACACACACACGCACACACACACACACGCACACACACACACACGCACACACCTACACACACACACATGCACACACAAACACACACACACGCACGCACCTACACACACACATGCACACACAAACACACACACAGAAACACACACGCACACACAAACACGCACACGCACACATACATACACATACACACACACACACATACACACGCACACACACACACATACACACACGCACACGCACACATACACACACATACACACACACACACACAAAGTTTTCTAACATGGTGATCAGCTGACGATTGTGTGAAATATTGCTTTGATGGTTGCTTTCATTGCGTTGATTATCGCTTTGAACTTTGATTTGATGATTGCTTTGATGATTGTTTTTAACTTCGTAGATGATCTTTGATGACTGTTTTGATCAGTGCATTGATTATCACTTTCATAATTGCTTTGATGATTGTTTGATGATGAACTTTGCTTTGAACATTGCTTTGATCGGTTCATTGATTATGGCTTTGATCATTTCTTTAATTATTGTTTTTAACTTTGCTTGGATCATTGCTTGGATCATTGCTTTGAACTTGGTTTGATCAGTGCCTTGATTTAGGAGGGCTTCAGTCCTGCTCCACGTCACATGGCCTGCTCCCTTAACATTTAGGCCTGCGAACGCTCCTCTACGGGCGTTTCTTCTACAGTTGGTCTGCATTGTTGCTCCTACAGCTGAAGCTCACCGGGTCCTCGGCTGTTTGAAGGTGTCTGATGTCAGACCATGGTGGGGCTCTCAGCTGGTCTGGTCTGAGTTCTGAGTGTTTCCCAGCAGTAGGGGGTCGCGCTACAGTCAGGCGTCAGCGCCAGACTCTAATCCTCACATCAACCTTCTCACTAATGGCGTGAGGACGCGTTCTGTCCTCAGCAGCACTGGGAGCTGCAGCGTGTCCATTTATCAGTTGAAGCGGCGGTGAGGAGCTGCTCAGCTGGACCTTGGTGTTCTGAGAGGTGCTCTGTAACGTTCATGCTGAAGGACAAATGGACACCACTGAGGAGTCCTTCGGTGCTTTTAATTCCACAAAATACCATTAATTCATTCTGGGACGGGAAACTGATGCTTCTTTGTTCAAGGATGATGCACTTCTTGTTCTAGTGGTTTCAGATTCCACCCATCGTCTCTTCAGCGGTTGAAGAAACTCCAGGGCAACAGGCTGATCACACTGTGAAGGAAATGATCGATGTGCGCTCTGTTGCCCACAGCGAAGTAACTGTCGGTCATTTTATTTTAAACGTAGAAGGACGCGGACAGAAAAGAGCTCTTTTGGATTTATTTACCTGCTTTCTAATGATGGAGGAATCAAAGCAGCAGCCGAGGGTTCACATTCCAGTTCTGTAGGAAAATCTATCTGAGCCACACGAGTGGGAGACACAAGTGTGTGAGCGGGTAAATGGAAAAGGCCAGTCAAGCAAAGGGGGCATTGATATTCAGAACACACACACACGGCACACACACACCAACAGACTGCACACTGTCTGCTTCTGTAGCTCATTCTCTCTCTCCACACATCAGTGGCAGCCGCCAATGAAGATTGAATACCTAGCACGGGGGAGGGGGGGTGGGGGGGGGGAGTGTGGGGGGAGGGAGAGAGAGAGGGAGAGAGGCAGAGAGAGGGGGGAGAGGTAGAGATAGAGAGTGTGGGGGAGGGCGAAGGAGCACTGTTGCGCATCTCCTCCCAAAGCCGTGAGGCTGGACTGAAGCGCTCTCTGATTGGACGAAGCTCAGAGTAAATAAATAAACAAATGTGTCATCAGAGTCTGATCACTGGACATGAGTTTGACATCCATCCATCCATCCGTACGTCCATCCATCCATCCGTACATCCATCCATCCATCCGTACATCCATCCATCTGTACATCCATCCATCTGTACATCCATCCATCTGTACATCCATCCATCCATCTGTACATCCATCCATCTATCATGTATCCATCCATCTGTACATCCATCCATACATCTGTACATCCATCCATCCATCCATACATACACACACACACACATACATACATCAATCATCCATCTGTCATCCATCTCTTGGATTCTGCATCATCCTCTTTTCTAACACATATTCTTTACAGTAAAGCACGTGTGTGTATCTACATCAGTGCATTTGTGTGTGTTGAGCAGTTGGCTAGATTGACAGAAGAATTAGAGGTTGTCTGCACACACAGAGGACAGGCTGATTACAATCAATAATCTATCAACCACCACCTGACAAGATGTATTGATTAGAGGTGAACTCAAAAATGTACAAAAAGACACACTCAGACACACACAGACAGACAGACACACACACACACACACACAGACACACACACACACACACACAGACATATGGCTGGCTCATAATTTGCATGTGCTATTAGCTCCTGCCTGTTCTCTCAGTCTTGTTGGCACAATTACCAGATTTATCCAAATTAGCCACAACACCACAGTCCCTGCCAGCACACACACACACACACACACACACACAGCCCCGAGCGAGTGCTGTGTTGTGTGAGAGTGTGCGCTTGTGTCTCTGCTCACCATATGGTGTCAGTCAGGATAGAGTGTAAATAAAAAAACAGGCTTGATTCAAGAAAACACCACGTTTAAAGAGATCAACACTAATTACCATCGAGGCGTCGACGTTGTGACGACAACACAGTTTAGAACCAATTTATAACCAACAAAAGAGCTGCGAATGTGGCAGACGTGTCAACGAGCAGGAGATGAGCGGCAGCACACGCCTGAATGGGCTCAGTGAAAGGTTGTGACTTCAAGGAAAACCAGCGCAGCTTTTTTTTTGCCGGGATTATTTTCCTTATGGAACGGCTCCAGTCCTTCCCGTGGCGTCCCAGTCCTGGTCCAGGATGTCCAGCCAGCCCCTCCATATGTCGGCGGGACACTCGGAGTGGGTCCACTCGACAGCTCTGCCAAACCCCCCCAGACCTCCAAGGTCAGGAGTGGAGACAGGAAGGAGAGCCGAGGCTGGGGGGGGGGCGTTGTGGACGGGTACACACATCCTCTATTAACATATGCAAACGCACATCAGGAGAGCTTGATTACCACAATGTTTGTGGATTAGAGGCACATTTATAATGAAGGATTAGAACTGTTGGAGCTGACTGATCTGATGGGGGGGGGGGCGGGGCGGGGGGGGTGTTTCTTGATCGTTACCTGTAATTGTAACTAAGTGTAACTGTTGGTTTACTGGACAAGATGAAGCTTTGGGTGAAGTAAAACTGTGTTTGTGTGGTGGAAAGAGGGTTGAGCCAATCAGCTGTCCTTCCTCTGGTCTTAACTGGTGTGTTTACTGGTACCAGTAGAGACCTGGAGGCCTTCAGACCTGCTGCCTCGGGGCCTAAAGGTGAAACACGCGAAGAAATTGAAGGAAACGTGGATTGGTGATAAATCAAAGCACAGCCATTCACTTCATTTAGGGTTTAATAGGTTCTACCTACAGAAGAGTGTCTGCTCTTCCTCTTCCTCCTCCTCCTCCTCCTCACTCTTGGCTTGTTTCTGCTCCCTCTCCTCTAAACCCAGATGGAGGGAAAAACATAATCTTCTTTCCTTCTCCTCTTTCTTTCCTCACAATTTCACGGACATTTTTCTCTTGTTTCCTCCTCACTTTTTATTCTCTGCCTGGTAGTGAAATAATAGATAGTGTGCAGGTAAGTCATTATTTCCAGTGATAGTGGTCATACATCACTGGGGACGGGACGGATGGGATGGAAGAGGGGGATTAGCTTCACTCTTTCTTTTTCTTCCTTCATCCTCACTCCGTTCTGTCTGAACTGGTCTGTGCAAAATTAATTGATGCAAAATTGTTCGAGGAGATGTTTCACGGTGTTTGTGCTGAGATGAGATGAGATAAGAGCAGAAAGCCCCTCTAATGGTCTGACGGCGTGTTGGGAGGAAACCACTGTCTGAGACTTCATTTGTTTGAAAGTTTCGTTGTCGCGAGCATTTAATCGGTTTACTGCGGTGACAGACACGCCTCAAATACAGCCTCAAATACAGCCTCAAATACAGCCTCAAATACAGCTTCAAACACAGCCTCAAACACAGCCTCAAATACAGCCTCAAATACAGCCTCAAACACAGCCTCAAATACAGCCTCAAATACAACCTCAAATACAGCCTCAAACACAGCCTCAAAGACTCAAATACAGCCTCAAAGACTCAAATACAGCCTCAAAGACTCAAATACAGCCTCAAAGACTCAAATACAGCCTCAAATACAGCCTCAAATACAACCTCAAAACAAAGCCTCAAATACAGCCTCAAAAACAGCCTCATATACAGCCTCAAATACAGCCTCAAAGACTCAAATACAGCCTCAAATACAGCCTCAAATACAGCCTCAAATACAGCCTCAAAGACTCAAATACAGCCTCAAACACAGCCTCAAATACAGCCTCAAATACAACCTCAAATACAGCCTCAAACACAGCCTCAAAGACTCAAATACAGCCTCAAATACAGCCTCAAATACAGCCTCAAAAACAGCCTCAAATACAGCCTCAAATACAGCCTCAAAGACTCAAATACAGCCTCAAATACAGCCTCAAATACAGCCTCAAATACAGCCTCAAATACGCAAATACAGCCTCAAATACTCAAATACAGCCTAAAATACTCAAATACAGCCTCAAATACAGCCTCAAATACAGCCTCAAATACAGCCTCAAATACAACCTCAAATACAGCCTCAAATGCAGCCTCAAATACAGCCTCAAAGACTCAAATACAGCCTCAAATACTCAAATACAGCCTCAAATACAGCCTCAAATACTCAAATACAGCCTCAAATACTCAAATACAGCCTCAAATACTCAAATACAGCCTAAAATACTCAAATACAGCCCCTTGACAGTGTCCATCAGAGCACTGTTGTAACAGACAACTAGCCCCACCTTTGGACCTCTGCCCTCCCCCCCTCCACACACACATACACACTACAGACACACACACTACAGACACACACTACAGACACACACTACAGTCACACAGACACACACACTACAGACACACACTACAGTCACACATACACACACACACTACAGACACACACTACAGTCACACACACACACACTACAGACACACAAACTACAGACACACACTACAAACACACTACAGTCACACAGACACACACTACAGACACACACTACAGTCACACACACACACTACAAACACACACTACAGTCCACAAACAGGCTGAATGGACCAGAGAGGATGGATGGACATTCAGCTGTGGAACAAATGTGAAGGAAAAGTCAAACAATCTGCAAAGTTCTCAGAGTTATTGTTCACAGAAGCTCTGCTGCCCCCCCCCCCCACCCCCATGCCCCCCCGGGGTTATAGTGGAGGAAAAAATGTCCACAGTTGTCATAAGACACATCTGGTTGTGGTTCTGAGGATTGGGGGGTGTACGTCTGTGGTGAGAGGAGGGTGTAGAGGTCCTGACCATCACCCAGTGGAGGGTCTCCTGGAGGTCTGGGGGGGCTCACAAGGGCCTCATGGGCCTCAAGGCCCCCAGAAGAATAAGGCTCCAGATCCCCCAGGCCCAGCTGTCAGTCCACTTTAAAGCCAGATGTTTAAATCCAGATCCAGCTGTTGAACATTGAGGGGGCGGCTGATGTTTTCAGACGTGTGAGGCAGCTCAGTGGAGGCTCGTGCTGACTCAGCTCAACAATCCTCCTCCGTCAGCACGACGCTGAGTGGTGGAGGTGGAGTCAGGCTGGCCCAGCCGAAGACCACGAAGAGATACAGGAACTAAAAGAGCAGAGGAGAGAAACAGTGCTTTGTCCCAAAAAGGGCTGAAGAACAGGTGTATAATCACACCTGAACTGTTTACCGGGCTGCCTTTGGCTTCCAGATCGGAGCTGTGATCACCGAGGAAACGCTGGGTTCAAAGGTCCATCCACCCCCCCCCAAAAGACCCTGAATGCTGCTAAATGTGAACGATCTACCTGTCCACCAGCGTCTGTTACAATCAGAACTGTCTCTAGCCTCAACCCTTTAACAGGAAGAACCAACCCTCCAGCTGAAGGACAGAGGAGGAGGAGGAGGAGGGAGGAAGAGCAGAGAGAAAATAAACACATATATCACATACATATGCAAATAAGCATCAGATGATGGCCCACACCTGAGCAGCATCTGTTTATCGCTCAAACCTTATGATGTCACCTTCAGCTTCTCTACAGATTCCTCACATACGCTTTGAAAATGAGACGGAAAAAAAGGTTGGATTTACAATTTCATGGTTCTTTGAGTGAAGCGCCCAGAGACAATTGTAAATGGTGACAGACGCCATATAAATAAAGATGACTTGAGCTGGATTGAATTTGGAAATGGAAACAGAGATGGTTGATGGAGCTGAATAGTTAAAGAGGATGAAGGTACAGGTGGAGGAGAGGAGCCATCCCTGGAACATCTGGAGTTACCCTTGAAAACAACTGGAGTCACACTCAAAAACACCTGGAGTCACCCTCAAACAAATTCAAATTGTATCTGAAGAGCTGAAACATCAGCTCCTCCTCCTCCTCCTCCTCCTCTTCCTCTTCCTCCTATTCCACCTGGAGTCACCCTTAAAAACACCTGGAGTCACCCTTATGAACACCTGAAGTCACCCTTAAAAACACCTGGAGTCACCCTTATGAACACCTGGAGTCACCCTTATAAACACCTGGAGTCACCCTTATGAACACCTGGAGTCACCCTAATGAACACCTGGAGTCCCCCTTATAAACACCTGGAGTCACCCTTATAAACACCTGGAGTCACCCTTATGAACACCTGGAGTCACCCTTATGAACACCTGGAGTCACCCTTATGAACACCTGGAGTCACCCTTATGAACACCTGGAGTCACACTCAGAAACACCTGGAGTCACCCTTATGAACACCTGGAGTCACCCTTATGAACACCTGGAGTCACACTCAGAAACACCTGGAGTCACCCTTATGAACACCTGGAGTCACCCTTATAAACACCTGGAGTCACCCTTATGAACACCTGGAGTCACACTCAGAAACACCTGGAGTCACACTCAGAAACACCTGGAGTCACCCTTATGAACACCTGGAGTCACCCTTATGAACACCTGGAGTCACACTCAGAAACACCTGGAGTCACCCTTATGAACACCTGGAGTCACCCTTATAAACACCTGGAGTCACCCTTATAAACACCTGGAGTCACCCTTATGAACACCTGGAGTCACCCTTATGAACACCTGGAGTCACCCTTATAAACACCTGGAGTCACCCTTATGAACACCTGGAGTCACACTCAGAAACACCTGGAGTCACCCTTATGAACACCTGGAGTCACCCTTATGAACACCTGGAGTCACACTCAGAAACACCTGGAGTCACCCTAATGAACACCTGGAGTCACACTCAGAAACACCTGGAGTCACACTCAGAAACACCTGGAGTCACCCTTATGAACACCTGGAGTCACCCTCATGAACACCTGGAGTCACACTCAGAAACACCTGGAGTCACCCTTATGAACACCTGGAGTCACCCTTATAAACACCTGGAGTCACCCTTATAAACACCTGGAGTCACCCTTATGAACACCTGGAGTCACCCTTATGAACACCTGGAGTCACCCTTATGAACACCTGGAGTCACCCTTATGAACACCTGGAGTCACACTCAGAAACACCTGGAGTCACCCTTATGAACACCTGGAGTCACCCTTATGAACACCTGGAGTCACACTCAGAAACACCTGGAGTCACCCTTATGAACACCTGGAGTCACCCTTATAAACACCTGGAGTCACCCTTATGAACACCTGGAGTCACCCTTATAAACACCTGGAGTCACCCTTATGAACACCTGGAGTCACCCTTATAAACACCTGGAGTCACCCTTATAAACACCTGGAGTCACCCTTATGAACACCTGGAGTCACCCTTATGAACACCTGGAGTCACCCTTATAAACACCTGGAGTCACCCTTATGAACACCTGGAGTCACACTCAGAAACACCTGGAGTCACCCTTATGAACACCTGGAGTCACCCTTATGAACACCTGGAGTCACACTCAGAAACACCTGGAGTCACCCTAATGAACACCTGGAGTCACACTCAGAAACACCTGGAGTCACACTCAGAAACACCTGGAGTCACCCTTATGAACACCTGGAGTCACCCTTATGAACACCTGGAGTCACACTCAGAAACACCTGGAGTCACCCTTATAAACACCTGGAGTCACCCTTATGAACACCTGGAGTCACCCTTATGAACACCTGGAGTCACCCTTATAAACACCTGGAGTCACCCTTATGAACACCTGGAGTCACACTCAGAAACACCTGGAGTCACCCTTATGAACACCTGGAGTCACCCTTATGAACACCTGGAGTCACACTCAGAAACACCTGGAGTCACCCTAATGAACACCTGGAGTCACACTCAGAAACACCTGGAGTCACCCTTATGAACACCTGGAGTCACCCTTATAAACACCTGGAGTCACCCTTATGAACACCTGGAGTCACCCTTATAAACTCCTGGAGTCACCCTTATGAACACCTGGAGTCACCCTTATAAACACCTGGAGTCACCCTTATAAACACCTGGAGTCACCCTTATGAACACCTGGAGTCACCCTTATAAACACCTGGAGTCACCCTTATAAACACCTGGAGTCACCCTTATGAACACCTGGAGTCACCCTTATGAACACCTGGAGTCACCCTTATGAACACCTGAAGTCACCCTTATGAACACCTGGAGTCACCCTTATGAACACCTGGAGTCACCCTTATAAACACCTGGAGTCACCCTTATAAACACCTGGAGTCACCCTTATAAACACCTGGAGTCACCCTTATAAACACCTGGAGTCACCCTTATGAACACCTGGAGTCACCCTTATGAACACCTGGAGTCACCCTTATGAACACCTGGAGTCACCCTTATGAACACCTGGAGTCACCCTTATAAACACCTGGAGTCACCCTTATGAACACCTGGAGTCACCCTTATAAACACCTGAAGTCACCCTTATGAACACCTGGAGTCACCCTTATGAACACCTGGAGTCACCCTTATAAACACCTGGAGTCACCCTTATAAACACCTGGAGTCACACTCAAACAAATTCAAATTGTATCTGAGGAGCTGAAACATCAGCTCCTCCTCCTCTTCCTCCAATTCCTCTTTCTCCTCCTCTTCCTCCTCTTCCTCCTCTTCCTCTTTCTCCTCCTCTTCCTCCTCTTCCTCCTCCTCCTCAGTTGATGGACTCTGAGGCGTCTTCCTCTGAGGCGTCCTCCCAAACAGTCTAGTTCCATGCTGATGGTGTTCTGGGGGTGAGGAGGTCCTCCTGGACTAACCTGGTTGTAGACTGGGGGGGTTGGGGTTGGGGGGGCCCTCCCATCTGTCTGGCCCCAGGCCCCCGCGCTGCTCAGGTCACTCCTGCATTAATCTGACTAATTAGCCCGATCAACCTGGTTCTCGGCGGGCGAACAAACGAGCGTGACCTCGGCGGGCAGGAGGGCGGGGTCCACCGGGTCCTGGCAGCAGCCGCCGACCAATCAGACGGCTCGCTTTGATGTCCAATTAACACTGAGCTATGGAAGAGTCTGGGAATGTGACGGATCTGGGAATGTCAGTCCTGCATGTTTGAGTGTGTGTGTGTGTGTGTGAGAGAGAGAGAGAAAGTGTGTGAGTGTGTGTGTATGTGTGTGTCTGTGTGAGAGAGTGTGTGTGTGTGAGAGAGAGAGTGTGTGTGTGTGAGAGAGAGTGTCTGTGTGTGTGTGTCTCTGAGAAAGAGAGTGTCTGTGTGTGTGTGTGAGGGACCAGAGTGTGTGTGTGTCTCAGCCAAGTTAACATCCTCTGGTTACACAATAATAAATATATACACTACTACTACTCCTACTGTTACTACTACTTTAAAGAGGTTACTACTACTGGTACGACTACTACTACTACTCATAATAATAATAATACCAATAACAATAATATGATAATACTACTACTAATACTACTACTAATACCACTACTACGACTACTACTACTAATAATAATAATTTCTCCCTGCCAATGCTGTAGCATCAATTTCGACCCCCCCAGCCCCCCCAGCCCGCCCTCCATCTGTGACATCATGATTTGCTGTAAACGGGTCATGTAAAGATGAAAGGCTGTGTTGAGGGCTGATAAACATCAAGGTGGCGTTGCGACGCCTCTTTCCCTTTATTAGCGCCGTCGCTCAGCCTTGATGGAGCGTCGCTCCGTCGTTTCATGTCTTCAGGGTGTGAATGAGAACTTTCCAGAAAAACAAACAAACTGCGAGGTGTTAAATTCACAAATGAGCTCTTGTGTAATGACACGGTGATTTACCCAGTCCTACCCTCACCGTTGCCATAGTTACGCTCTCTTTACCGTAAACACGATGCTCCACCAGCAGAACCAGCAGGAGAAACCTTCATGTTCAGCCTCATGGGGGGACTGGTCTGACACCAGTACACTGGCCTTTAGGCTTTTCGAGAAGGGCTCTGTGATGGGCGTGTCCCTGCAGATGATGGGCGTGGCCATGTATGTATGGGGCGTGACCCTGCAGAGGCCCCGCCCCCAGAAGGATGACAGACGCTCAGGTTCAAGATGCCCGACAAGACCTGCTGGTCAAACCACGAAAGATAACCACATATGTAACCGCATACTCTACATGATCTATATCACATATACTGGTCCAAAACACACACACACACACACACACACACACACACACACACACACACACACACACACACACACACTCACACACACACACACTCACTCACACACAGAATAAAGCTGGAGGGATGATTTAGGTTGGAAAATAAGTCTCCAGAGGTAGTTGTCTGCACTGGCTGTGTGGGCGTGTGAGTGTGTGTGTGTGTGTGCGTGTGAGTGTGTGTGTGTGTGTGAGGATGCTGTGCTGCTCTCTGGCTGACAGCTACAGCGCGGTCTGACCGATACAGCCGTCGGGACTGTGGCTGCTGCAGCCGACCCCTGCATGTGTGCTGCAGTTCAGAGGCGCATTAATATTCAGTCTGCTGGGGAGACCAAACATATGGAAGAGGAAGGAGTTAAAGACACACACACACACACACACACTCACACACACACTCACTCACACACACTCACACACACACACACTCACACACACACTCACACACACACTCACACATACATACTCACACACACTCACACTCACACACTCACACACACACTCACACACACACACACACACACACTCACACACACACTCACACACACTCACACATACATACTCACACACACACACAAACTCACACTCACACACTCACACACACACTCACACACACACACACACAGCATTGAGTTCAGTAAAGGGCAGATGAAGCTTTACTAATATTAGAGCTCTGTTTAGCTGATTTGTTGAACGCATCTCTTTGTGAAGGTGCTGGCTGACCTTCGGTGTGTGTGTGTGTGTGTGTGTGTGCGGGTGTGTGTGTGGGGGGGGCATGGATGCTATGAAGATAAAGAGACTTTAAGGAAGAGAAAGCAACTCAGGAACTAAAGAGGAGGAGGGAAGGAGGATATATCAGCATCATTCCCTAAGGCAACACCCCCCCACCCCACCCCCCTCACGCTTCACTGATTCTGATTGACAGCAACCAACCCCCTCAAAACACTCACACACACACACACACTCTGACACACACACACACACAGTTGACTAATGTGGATACTAAATATAAAGCGCTGCCCCCCCGGCTGTGTGTTGGGGGTGTGTGTGTTTTGCTCTTCGTGTGTTCAGACCTTGCTGCGGGTCGGCCCGTTCATCTCATCACGGGCGCATCCTCACAGGTCCTAATGAGAGCACATTCCAGCGGCGGCGTTCCCAGGAACGCTGGGCCGGGTCCTGGCGAAGGGGCTCAGAACGCGGCGTGGTCATGGGGACGGCCCTGCCGGCGCCCGGCCCCAGAGGACGCTCTGACCTGGAGAAGCTTGTCCATCATGAGCAGCGTCCATCCTCAGTCCTCATTAAAAGGCTGCGCGAGGGCGGGGCGGCGCTCCTCCTGCTCCCATCAACAGACTTCCTCCAGCCCTCGTGGAGCAGCCTCCTGCCTCATGGCTGACCCCCTAGAGGAGGGGACCAGGGAACTGAACCAGAACCAGGCCTGGGAAGACGGGACGGATCTGTGATGGAGGACAGGAGACGGAGGACAGGAAAAAGAGGACAAGATGGATGCCTGAGACTGTAGAAGAACCACCACAGACCAGCCTGGACCAGTCTGGACCAGTTAAAGACCAGTCTGGACCAGATAAAGACCAGTCTGGACCAGTTAAAGACCAGATAAAGACCAGATAAAGACCAAATAAAGACCAGTCTGGACCAGATATAGACCAGTCTGGACCAGATAAAGACCAGATAAAGACCAGTCTGGACCAGATATAGACCAGTCTGGACCAGATAAAGACCAGATAAAGACCAGATAAAGACCAAATAAAGACCAGTCTGGACCAGATATAGACCAGTCTGGACCAGATATAGACCAGTCTGGAAAAGATAAAGACCAGTCTGGAAAAGATAAAGACCAGTCTGGACCAGTTAAAGACCAGATAAAGATCAGTCTGGACCAGATAAAGACCAGTCTGGACCAGTTAAAGACCAGATAAAGATCAGTCTGGACCAGTTAAAGACCAGACAAAGACCAGATAAAGACCAGTCTGGACCAGATGAAGACCAGATAAAGACCAGTCTGGACCAGATGAAGACCAGATAAAGACCAGTCTGGACCAGATGAAGACCAGATAAAGACCAGTCTGGACCAGATGAAGAACAGTCTGGACCAAATAAAGACCAGATCAGTCTAGACAAGATAAAGACCAGTAAGGACCTGTTAAAGACCAGTCTGGACCAGATAAAGACCAGTCTGGATCAGTCTGGACCAGTCTGGACAAGATAAAGACCAGATAAAGACCAGTTAAAGACCAGTCTGGACCAGTTAAAGACCGGTCTGAGATGATGCTGGATGAAGGAAGTGAAGATCCTCGTGACGTTAGAGCCCTCCAGGTTAACAGGCACGTGTGGGCCTTAAGCCTCAAAGGTCAAAGGTCATTGAAGAAGAGGCCGGGGTCAGACGGCGCTCCATTAACACCTTTGATTCCTCGTTGGCGGCGTCGCCTCTTGAGGCCACGCGCTAAGGACACGCCGTTGACCAGTGACCTCGAAATTAACACGGCAAACTTTGAGCCTTTTATTCCCCTGCTTAATAAAGCAGACACACACAGACAAAGGAAACACACACACACACACACACACACACACACACACAGGCAGCGTTGAGAGGAGGAGGAGGGACTGGAGTCAGTGACTGATGATGGTGAAGAAAGAGGCTTTCTGTCTGTTAACACCCATAAACTACCAATCTGTCAGGCCTGTGTGAGCGTGTGTGTGAGCGTGTGTGTGTGTGTGTGTGTGTGTGTGTCGGCGGGGGCTGCTCCATCTCGGGGGACAGCAGTTGGAAAGCCTGTGGCTCCTGTCCTGATTGGTCACAGATGTCAGCGAGCGCAGGCCCGGCGCGGCGGGGCGAGCGTGTCCCAGCAGATGTGTTGATGAGTGTTTGGCACCTGTCAGGAGCAGCAGGATCGGCCGTGGACACGCAAACAGTCTGGTAAATAAAGATTAGAGGCGCCGCCAGCGGATTGGCCCACGTGCTGAAGCGTAAAGCTCCCCGTCTGAGCCGGTCCTCAACGAGCCAACGAGACAACGTGAACACTCAAAAACAGTGGAAACTGGAGCAGTTCAGTGTTTTAGGGTGCAGTAACACACACATGCGTGTGTGTGTGTGTGTGTGTGTGTGTGTGTGTGTGTGTTCTCACCTGAACCTCCGTAGCGTCCCTTGTACCTCAGACACGAGCACAGGGGTGTGGCTTCACAAACATCATGCAGTCTGAGGTTCCTCTGCTGGTTCCTCGTGTCCCTGTATTCTGTGTATTACGGTATCGATGGTCTCCCCACTGGTCCAGTGCTGTTTGGGGTCCACCAGAAGGTCTCTGAAGTTGATACGTGAAGATGTGTGGTTGCGGTTCGGGATTATTAAGAACGTTAACTGAAGTGGAGGCTTGACGTCGTGAGGCTGGTTTGAGCCGTTACACTAATGATAGCACCAGAGTCACTGACTTGTCTCCTCGCAGCTCGTCTTTGTCAGGAAATGGAGGCGTGATGGTTAAAGACCACAGACGCCTCCTCCAGCAGGAGACTGTTTCTTCTGATTATTTGTGGTTAAAGACACTAAACAGGCCACCGGCGCAGGTTTCCCTGGTGGACGCAGCTATAATCACACAATTAGGAGCATTCAAATATGAGGTGAAGCCAGGCCTCCCCACAGGATCCTCCACATCTGAGCAGCAAACACACTCAGAGACACAAAGAGCAGGACGCCTTCGCTCTGAAAAGACGTTTTCATTTAATTCAGGTTCCCTCAGACTGACGTCAGCACCGCCGATGTGAAGCAGCTGAGTTTATTTCTGCAGCTGCTCGCTCATTAAACACACAAACACATCTGGATGAACGCTGACAGCCCCTTACTCAGCACACACACACACACACACACACAGACACACACACACACTCACACACACACACACACTCACACACAGACACACACACACTCACACACACACACTCACACACAGACACACACACACTCACACACACTCACACACTCACACACACACGCACTTTCTTTCGAGGAAACTTTAACAAGTCTTCTCTGTTGCGTGACTTTACATGTGAAACCAGGTGTGCATGTGCTCTGTACGAGCAGTCAGACTATGAAACGCAGACACATACATTTACCAACGCGTCTGCATCCCAAATGGCCGCAGCTGAAAGCCTGCGTGCGTACACGCTCTGTGTGCACGTACATGCATTAGTAAACAAGCAAAAATCATCAGTTACAGGTCAGGTGACCTCCTGGATTATCGCTGCGGCGCTCGGATCCTCGGAGGATTTGCATGATAGAAGAAAGTGATTTCCATAAATGATTCATAAAGAGCCAGACTCATTATTTTACTGTGTGTTCTTCCTGGAGCCTAAAGAAGGTCAGATTCCATCGTGGAACATGAATTCTGATTAAACATTCAGGCTGAATCGGTAGAACAACACGTATGAAGAAGCTTAAAGGGGCGGGACCAGCGAGCTGCAGGAGGCTCCTGGTCAATACTATTGATCTCCGTTGGCCTTCAGAAAATCTGACAATGTGGGGCGATGAGGGTCAGCGACCCCCCAGCAGGAGGGGGGGGTCACGCCAAAGAGCCATGGACCTGAGGATGAATCACGAGCGCTGCGGAAAAGAGAGCGGATGAGACGGGACACCGATGGAAAGCACGATGCAACAGAAATAGAGGAGGAACGATCGGAGAGATGCCAACGTGATGCAGCGAAAACGCTCCACTCATTTCCTTATTATGGAAATGAGCTCTCCAGGGTTTTGTGCTCACGCTCGCACTCACGTGCACGCCCCTGCACTCATCACACTGACCGCCGCACCCACAGCGACGTACATGGCACCAACGTGCACAGCTGGTACAAAGACCTCAGAATCACTGAGAGACTGTGATGATCTGGTGACTTCAGTCTGTGGTGATGATGATGATGATGGTGATGATGGTGATGATGATGGTGATGATGATGGTGATGGTGATGGTGATGATGGTGATGATGATGATGGTGATGATGATGATGATGGTGATGATGATGGTGATGATGATGATGATGGTGATGATGATGATGATGATGATGATGATGATGGTGATGATGATGATGATGGTGATGATGGTGATGATGATGGTGATGATGATGGTGATGGTGGTGATGGTGATGATGACGATGATGGTGGTGATGATGATGATGATGATGGGGATGATGATGATGATGATGATGATGATGATGATGATGATGATGGTGATGATGATGATGGTGATGATGATGATGATGATGGTGATGATGATGGTGGTGATGATGATGATGATGGTGATGATGATGATGATGATGATGATGGTGATGATGATGATGATGATGATGGTGATGATGATG
This sequence comes from Lagocephalus sceleratus, assembly GCA_911728415.1. Taxonomy (NCBI): domain Eukaryota; kingdom Metazoa; phylum Chordata; class Actinopteri; order Tetraodontiformes; family Tetraodontidae; genus Lagocephalus; species Lagocephalus sceleratus. The sequence continues at coordinate 547,445 of CAJVRN010000027.1, forward strand.
ATGGTGATGATGATGATGATGATGAGGGTGATGGTGATGATGTTGATTTGGGCTCTAACCTCCTCAGACTCTCTTGGTTTATGTTCTTAATTCCTCGTTTGGTTTATTGGTTGTTGAAGTATGAAAACTGAGCCTTTGACCTTTTGACATGATTTTGATGTTTTGGGGTAAATTCTGTCCTCACCCAAAGACAAGAGGTCTCATTCTGTACTCATATAAGGTTTAATGTCCCCTCAGGGGACATCTGTCCCCAGGTGGTGCAGGTGGTCCATGTGTGGACAGCAGGTGAACGGGGCCAAATGAGGAGATCAAACCTCAGCCTGAACAGAGGAGAGGTTCATTTATGGACCCTTTAAACATCTGAGCTGGTGTTTCCACTGACTCAGGTTTACATCTCAGAACATGACAACTGCACATTGGACACTTTGTCTGTCAGTTTGTGTTTTTGTTCATTCCGGTTGCTTTACTGGTACCCAGTAGTTCAACTGGAGCTGACTGGAAAATATATATATATACATATATATAACAAATATATATATTATGATCATAATACAATATATATTAAAATATATTAAAAAAAAACAAAAATCAACAACTCAAAACATTTATTAAATAATATATTAAATTAAAAAGGGAAATGTAGATCTGTGACTTTTTAACCTAACTTTTATCTTCTTATTGTTCATAACAGACCTGAAACCTACTCAGTCATTGTGTGTGTGTGTATGTGTGTGAGTGTGTGTGTGTGTGTGTATGTGTGTGAGTGTGTGAATATGTGTGTGTGTGTGTTTCTTGGCATTAATCCTCCTTTGAGAAGTCAAGTCTCACTTGTCATCCAGCCTTTGTGTCCTGCTGAGATCCCACTGTTTAACAATTTCACAGCTGAACACACACACACACACACACACACACACACAAATATGGACATATGTGTGACACAGGTTGTTCACATTTCCTATCAAATACGAATGAAGGACAAAGCGGCTGAGCCATGCTGGTGATGATGATGATGATGATGATGATGATGATGATGATGATGATGATGGTGGTGATGATGATGATGGTGATGATGATGATGATGATGGTGATGATGATGATGATGATGATGATGGTGATGATGACGATGATGATGGTGATGATGATGATGATGATGATGGTGGTGATGATGATGATGATGATGGTGGTGATGATGATGAAGCTGATGAAGGCTACAGGCACCGTTCCTCCTCCTGTCTGAGGTGCAGCTCCTCCCGTTCCGGGCTCCAGCCTGGATTATGTCTGGATTAGTCTTCCTCCTCTGGAGGAGTTTGGGCTGTTTTTAATTGGAGAAGATCCTGAATTTAGCCCCAGATTGGATTGAAGGGATTAGACTCCCCATCTGGTGTGTGGATCCCCTGAGACCCTCGGACACAGCAGGGGTGTTGGGGGGGGGGGCGTCCACACCAGCCTGAACGAGGCACAAAGGCCCCATCTGCATCTCTATTGTTCTCCAGGTTCCCCTCAGAACCTCAGCTGGAGCCTCAGGGGCAGATGTGACCCCCCCACATTGACTGATTTACTGGACTCCTGGATTAAAGAGCTCATCAACTCATCATCAAGGATTTGACTTTGATATCTGGACCTGTTCATCTCCCCCCGTCCTCCTCCTACTCTTCCTCTTCTCCTCCTCTTCCTGCTCCTGATGATGAAGGTCACTGTGGGTTCTCCTCTTATCTTGTCCCATCAGGTCACCTGATCTCACCTTCAGGGCCACTTTCTTCCTTTATTTATCACCTAATTGGAGCAGGAGTTTGTCCTCAGGTGGTGCTCTTATTTTGGAGGGTTGTTGTCTATAGTTTTTAAAGGGATGTGGGAGCTGACTCATCCTGACTGTTCCCAGTCTGGATTCATGGGAATACCGTGACCAGCACGAAACCACACACACACTAAAACATGGTGGCAGCCGTGTGTGTGTGTGTGTGTGTGTAGCCCTGGCTGCTCTCCACCTCCCTGTCACCGACTCTCGTCTCCTCGCGTTCATTCACTTGTGTGAGCTTTACTCACAATCAGGTTGGGGGGAAAACCCGGAACGGACTCCAAATCCTTAAAAGTCAAATCTCTCAAATCCGGTGGACTCGGAGTCTGGAAATGGAACATTGTACCGGAAAAGTAAAGAGAATTCTTCGTATTTGTTTGTGAAGACAGAAGAAAGAAAAGCTGGAAAGGAGAAGCTTCTACCTTGAAAGAAATCACCAGTCTTTCATCTCTTCTGCTCTTCTCTTGATGTCTTTGATGTGGAGGTTTGAAGAACTGATGAACTGATGATGGATCACATCAGAGTGTGGAACTGCAAAAGCTTCACAAGCAGCAATCAAACTATTAGTTTATAAAGTGTGTAACACTTTAATGAGGGTAGAACAATGAACAAGAGATTAAAAGCTCTGTCCAACCCTGCTGAGTGTGTGTGTGTGTGTGTGTGTGTGTGTGTGTGTGTGTGTGTGTGTGTGTGATCCCTCCTCTACATTTATGACACACCTGTGCTCCTCTTTATGTCCTTCCACATTAGCCTTCACTACT
>CAJVRN010000027.1:555000-597500 GCA_911728415.1 Lagocephalus sceleratus
TTCATGCTGTCGTTGAGGAACAACGAGCGGAGCCTTCAGGCGGTTCAGCCTGGTCAGTTGTTGATGTGAGGAATGTCCTGTCCTCCTCAAGCTCTTGTCCTGGTTGTTTTTCTGGTTTAAACGTATCTTTGGGGTTAAGTCTAAAATCTAAGAGCCGAGGGTCTTGGGGTTCTTGGTTCAAGCCCCCCGTTGGACAACAGATGGAAGGTGTTCTGGTAGCAGGGGAGGGGTCTTCAGAGCACCACCCAGGTACCCTTGACCCAGTGCTCAGAGGGTCCAGCACCAACCCGAGGACTCGTCCAGGGTGTCTGAGCCCTCAGACGCTCTCTGTCTCACTCCTCCCTCTGTCTCCTCCTCCAGGGTCGGACGCCTCCTCCTCCTCCTCGTCCAGCCTGGGAAGCTTCCTGGAGTTCTCCTTCAGCCAGGAGCCTCAGGACACTGTCGCCGTGCAGGGGGGGACGCTGCAGCTCGACTGCCGGGCGCACGCCGACGCGGCGGCGGGGCCCCCCTCCATCACGTGGAGGAAGGACGGCGTCCTGCTGAGCACGCTGGTGGACGAGCGGCGGCGCCAGCTGGCCAACGGCTCGCTGCTGGTGCACAACGTGATGCACTCGCGGCACCACCGGCCGGACGAGGGCCAGTACCAGTGCCTGGCCACGCTGGACGGGCTGGGCAGCATCGTGAGCCGCGTGGCCAGAGTCACCGTGGCCGGTAAGACCCCCCCCCAGACGGTAACGGGGACCAGAGGCCAGGTCCAGCTTCACTACCCACCCTGAAGGATGAAGATAGTCGGTGATGAGGACGGAGGAGGAGGTCCTCCTGGTGGGCTCACGCTTTAACGGCACACTGACCCCTCCTTGAGGGGGGGCTTCATATTTACTGAACACAGCCGCAGTAGCTCCACCGTAACACATCAATAGAGCGCAGACATCAGGAGGTCCATCCGTTATCCTCCATGTCAGGATGGACCCAGACCTTGTGACAAGGCTCCGCCCCCCCTGGTCCCAGACCGGTCCCAACCCCCCCAGGTGGAGGGTCTGGTGTGTGACAGGTCCCACTGGTGGTGCTGGTCTCACCCAGCAGCTCCTCACCCTTCTCACGCCTCACTCCTCTTGGCACGCGGGATGCTCAACGTGTTTCGTATTTTGACGTTTATCGTTTACCGGGAGGCTCGGGGACTGTTGGGGGGGTCGGGCGGTGGGGGGGGTCGCGTGGGTCCGTAGGTGTTGCTTCCTGTGACTGGAGGCAGGAGTGTGAGGCTCACAGGAAGTGACAGCGGCGGGCCTTACGTAAGACGCGACCCGGACTCACATCAGCAGTCCTGTCAACTTCCATCTGCGCCACATCGGGCTCGTGCCCCCCCCCCGCACCCCCGCACACCCCCAACGTCGGTCACTCACACAGTCAAACGCAACGTTTCAACTCTCGCCCGTTCCGGCGAGCTCTGGTGGGCTGTGGGTCCGGGGGGTTGGGGGGGTCAGGGGGGTCCAGGGGGTCCGGGGGGGGTCCGGGGGGGTCAGGGGGCCGGCGTCCTTGCCCTTCATCATCCGGTTCCCTCTCCTCTGCTGCCGGGGCTCCATCGCCGGTCTGTCGCTGCATCCCGGGGGTGTCCTTGGGACGCCTGTCTCTGGGGGGGGGCTGCTCTGACCTTGTCCCCTGCTGCCTGGACCGGCGTGGGGGGGTTACAGCTCCTCCTCCCGGTCCACACACACGGTCCCTCCCACCAGATGGACGCCGGCCGTCAGATCCGTGTGGGCCTTCTCCTGGGAGACCAGATCGGGGCTGGCAGTCGGGGGGGTCACATGTTGCTGCAGCTCCAGGCTCTCTGCTGCTGAGCTGAATCCATCAGACAGGCAGCAGCAGCCCCCCACACACACACACACACACACACACACACACACACACACACACACACACACACACACATCCAGGCTGCCTGGTTCTCCATCTGAGCTGATGGGGCGGGACTTCCTGCTTCACATCCACTAACAGCAGCCGCACAAGTCTGCTGTCCTTGGTACCACTGGTTTGACTCTTCCAGTAGACTGGTTCCTGGCTACTGGTTACTGGTTCCTGGTTCCTGGCTCCTGGTTGCTGGTTGCTGGTTGCTGGTTCCTGGTTCCTGGTTCCTTGTTACTAGTTACTAGTTCCTGGTTCCTGGTTTCTGGTTTCTGGTTACTGGTTGCTGGTCCCTGGTTGCTGGTTACTGGTTCCTTGTTACTAGTTACTGGTTTCTGGTCCCTTGTTACTAGTTACTGGTTCCTGGTTTCTGGTTTCTGGTTTCTGGTTACTGGTCCCTGATTGCTGGTTCCTGGTTCCTGGTCCGTGGTTGCTGGTCCCTGGTTGCTGGTCCCTGGTCCCTGGTCAGCTGAGCCCTGACTCCGGTCTGCTCCTGGTTCAGCTCCTCCCCTCTTGTCCCTCCAGGTCCTCCTAAGGTGGTCGTCCCCACCAGGTCGGTGTCGTCCTACCTGGGGGACACGGCCCTGCTGGACTGTAAGGTCTCGGGGGACCCGTCTCCCGTCGTGCGCTGGCAGAAGAACCGCGAGGACCTCCCGGCGACCCCCGACCCCGACGCCCACCTGGCCGTGTTGCCCTCTGGCTCGCTGCAGGTCAGCCGGGTCCAGCCCCCCGACGCGGCCATGTACCGCTGCCTGGCCGACACCCCCGGCAGCAGCCGGACCGGGACCGACGCAGAGCTCCGAGTCCTCCCAGGTAGGGGGGGCGCCTGTGTGTGTGGGGGGGTTGGGGGGTGGTAAGGTGTGTGGGGGGTTGGTGGTGTGTGTGGGGGGGTTGGTGGTGATGTATGTGTGTGTGGTGGGGGTTGGTGGTGTGTGTGTGTGTGTGGGGGGTTGGTGGTAGTGTGTGTGTGTGTGTGGGGGGGTTGGTGTTGGTGTGTGTGGGGGGTTGGTGGTGTGTGTGGGGGGTTGGTGGTGTGTGGGGGGGGTTGGTGGTGTGTGTGGGGGGGTTGGTGGTGATGTATGTGTGTGTGTGGATGGGGGGGGGTTGGTGGTGTGTGTGCGTGGGGGGTTGGTGGTAGTGTGTATGTGTGTGTGTGGGGGGTTGGTGGTGTGTGTGTGTGGGGGGTTGGTGGTGTGTGTGGGGGGTTGGTGGTAGTGTGTGTGTGTGTGGGGGGGTTGGTGGTGTGTGTGTGTGGGGGGGTTGGTGGTAGTGTGTGTGTGTGTCGGGGGTTGGTGTTGGTGTGTGTGGGGGGTTGGTGGTGTGTGTGGGGGGTTGGTGGTGTGTGGGGGGTTGGTGGTGTGTGTGGGGGGGGTGGTGGTGGTATGTGTGTGTGGGGGGGTTGGTGGTGTGTGTGTGGGGGGGTGGTGGTGGTATGTGTGTGTGGGGGGGTTGGTGGTGTGTGTGGGGGGGTTGGTGGTGTGTGTAGGGGGGTTGGTGGTGGTGGTGGGGGGTCTCAAGTCCTGTCAGCTTCGTTTGACCACCAGATGTTTGTTTCAGTTTGTTACACAGTTTAAAATCATAAATAGAGGGAGAGACCAGAAGTTGATCTCGGCAAGCTGGCGTCCCCCCCCCACACACACACACCCCCCCAACCCCCCCACTCTCCCCTTCTCCCATCACATTACAGCACTAACTCCCCTCAACACTCTTAACATGCTTTTGAAGTGTTGCTTTGCTCCGTCGGCGGGAGCTTTCTCCAGACCAAATGTTGTTCTTTAGGAGGGTAATTACATGGACTTCGCCCTTCAACCCTCACACACACACACACACACACACACACAGACACACACACACACACACACACACCTCCGTGCACAAACACCGTGTAAATCCCTCCATGCTCAGGACTTTCAAAGTCATTTGTCACAGTGTTCAGCCTTTCATCACTCATTTTTGTGCGCCTGGCCTTTTGTCCTCCACAGTCCCAGAGCAGGACACTGATAGCGCTCACACTCCTGCTCTGCTCCACTTATCAGCAGCGTTTGGGCCCGCTTTCACACCACTTTACAAACCGTGCTCCATTTGAGACGTTTCTTGTCCAGAAGGCAAATGTGTGCCGCGAGGCAGATTTAAGGGGAAAACAGTTTTGTAAGATGTTCTTCAAAGCAGCAGCACGTCTGTGGTGAACACAGGCGGCGTCCAGCAGCAGGAGCCTTGTCTTCAGCCTGGACGCTCCTTCAGGGGAGTGGGCAGGTGTGTAATGTCAGGTGTCAGGAGGATGCGGCTCAAACGGGTCCTGGAGCCCCGCCCGGTGAGAGGGAGGACCTGGGCCTGACTCGCCGTAATGGGTTGATTGCATCCTTCACCACAGCTGTTTCCATGGCAACCTGATGATATGACGGTGTCTGGTCTGGCACGTCCTCTCCTCACCACTGGAGCTCCCTCCAGGTTCTGGCTCCTGAGAAGCCATCTTGATTGTAGCTGATGTCAGGAGGGGGAATCAGACGGAGCGGAAGTGTGAGGAAGACCTCATGAGCAGGAGCTCATCTGTCCTTCACCTTAAATCCTCCACGACAGAGGGACACGCTGGAACAGTGACCCCATCAATCAGCACACATTAGTGCAATGTTTACAGTAAGCAGTCAGGTTTTTCTAAATGGACTGGAACACACCCCTCTATCACACACACACACACTCACTCACACACACAGACACACACACACACACACACCTCCGTGGATCATCAAACAGCTTCCCTCTTTCCCACCTGCTTCATTTAACAGATTGAAGGATTTCATTCATTAAAAACTCCACATTGATGTTTTCACACGTGCATTTTGATCAGAATTTCTCTGCTTGTCATCTTTCGTAGCTTTAAAGACGAGATAGCTTTAAATAACATTCATAAGACTTTAAAGGAAACAGATTAAACGTATGGATCCTGTCTCCTTCACATTAACGAACATTGACGACTCTGTTCATGATTCATCGTTTCAACGTCAGAAGCCTCAAAAAAGGGAAATAGATCAAGTTTATAAGTCAAAGACTGTGGGAGGATGAGGAGCAGCACCAGGCTGTGTTCAGGTCACCTCTGATGGTACATCAACTGGTAACTCATCCAGGTCCAGTACGCTGGACTGGTTTCCTCCCAGTTGGGTCTGGTCCCAGCCTGAGTGGAGGAGAACCCACCTACAGGCTCTGATTCAGCTTCAGCTGGATCAGGACCCAGCACCTGTGGGTCTTCACAGCCCAGATACAGAGAACCAACAGGTTCTGTGACTCTGTTTCTCAGAACCGGGCCTGCCCAGAAGCCTGCAGTTCCTCCAGCGCCCCTCCAAGGTAACGGCCCTCCTGGGGACGGATGTGGTGCTGGAATGTTCCGCCTCTGGATACCCAACGCCCAGCATCCAGTGGAGGAAGGGGGAGGAGCTGATCCAGAGCTGGTCAGTCTCACACACACACACACTCTCACACACACACACACACACACACACACACACACACACACACACACACACACACACACACACACACACACACACACACGTGAGGTGTGAGGAGGTAAGCTGGTGTTTCCCTCTCTGCAGGAATAAGAAGTACTCTCTGCTGCTGGGCAGTAATCTGATCATCCGGAGCGTCACCGATGACGACTCGGGAAGCTACAGCTGCTCAGCGGTCAACAGGAACCACAACATCACCGCCCTCGCCGAGCTCAGCGTACTCGGTGAGACGCCTGTCCTCCCGCCTGTTCATCACAGCCTTGTGGGGGTTGTCACCCGTCCCCAACCCGTGGGACCGTCTCGTATTGACCCAGAAGAGTTTGTTCTGTGTTTCGGCCTGTCTGGACCGAGCATCTCATCGACCAGTCAGACGCCCTGATGTTGCTGCCTAGTTGTCACTATGAGAACGCAGACCTCCTGACCAACAGTAGGCGCTGTACGTGTTGCTAGGATATGGCTGCGACCCTACCCAGCCTGGGGCGATGGCCAAGAAAGGACAACCAATCATGGAAGTGTAGAAAAGATCAGGCAGAAAAAAGGGAGGCTGAGCATCCTTCAGTGGTCCAGGAATCTGCAGAGATATGAGGACATGAGAGGACGATATGAGGATATGAGGATAGGACAATATGATGATATAAGGATAGGACGATAAGAGGATATGAGGATATGATTATATGAGGATAAGACAATATGAGGATAGGACGATAGGACGATATGAGGATAGGACGATATGAGGATATGAGGATATGATGATAGGAAGCTATGAGGATAGGACGATATGAGGATAGGACGATATGAGGATATGATGATAGGAAGCTATGAGGATAGGACAATAGGATAGGACGATATGAGGATATGATGATATGAGGATAAGACGACGATATGATCCTCGTCCTATATGAGGATAGGACGATATGAGGATATGATGACATGATGATAGGACGATATGATGATATGATGATATTATGATAGTAAGATATGAGGATATGATGATAGGACGATATGATGATATGAGGATAGGATGATATGAGGATAGGATGATAAGAGGATATGAGGATACGATGATAGGAAGATATGAGGATAGGACAATATGAGGATATGATGATATGAGGATAAGACAATATGACGATAGGAGGATAGGACGATATGAGGATAGGACAATATGAGGATAGGACGATATGAGGATATGATGATATGAGGATAGGACGATATGAGGATATGAGGACATGATGATAGGAAGATATGAGGATGTGATGATATGAGGATAGGAAGATATGAGGATATGATGATATGAGGATAGGACGATATGAGGATATGAGGATATGATGATAGGACAATATGAGGATATGATGATATGAGGATAGCACGATATGAGGATATGATGATAGGAAGATATGAGGATATGATGATATGAGGATAGGATGATAGGATGATATGATGATAGGAAGATATGAGGATGGGATGGTATGAGGATATGATGATATGAGGATAGGATGATATGATGATATGATGATATGAGGATGGGATGGTATGAGGATATGATGATATGAGGATAGGATGATAGGATGATATGATGATATGAGGATGGGATGGTATGAGGATGGGATGATATGAGGATGGGATGGTATGCTGAACGGACATGTTTTAATAGTCATTCTGATTCTATTAAAGTTAACTCTGGCTGATAGGGGAGCAGTGAGAGGGAACGTACTCTAGAACCCCCACATGTTCCCATTTCAGAGAGCAGTGACCCTCAGCATTTGGAGGGGTCCAGGCTGGATGGTGGAGGTTCCATGGTGCCCCCCCCACCTGAGGCTCCCCCAGCCATCACGGTTCCTCGTGGAACTAAAGGCATGAAATTGTGTAAGACCTCAGAGCTCCCAGGAGAGCAGAGGCCCCCGGAGAGGGACGAGATAAGAGCCCCCACCGTGGAAAATAAAATAACAAGGGATCCACCGCGCAGAGCTGAGTAGGGGAAAGAGTTAACACTTCCACAATCAAATGCTCTTATGAAATATGAATTACAGCAGCCCCGTTTGCTTTAGGAGGTTTTATTTAAAACAAGTGTTTGTCTTCCTGCTCTCCGGCTCTGCGCAGCAGAACGCTCGTGTTTCCAGGTTCAGACGCCCGGAGCAGACGCTGCTCGCACAACGACACAAGACGCTTCTGTAAAGTTTGATTTCTGTCATGAAAAAATGTGTACTTTAATGATAAAAGGCTGATACAAAGCAGTGTACAAACGGTTGCATTTTTAACATTTATATTCATGTATTCTAATTATATTCATGGATAATAAACGTGAGGCAGCCGAGCTTTTAAAAGAGGATGTGTGTCCGTAATCAGTCCTCCCTGGAATCTGGACCGCCACAATCAAATCAAATCAAATCAAATCAAGTCAAATCAAAATCAAATTTATTTAGAGCCCCAAATCACAAACAGTCTGCCTCGCAGGGCTTTAGAGTCTGGGCGGTCCTGACCCGCGGTCCTGACCCGGGTGTCCTCCAGCCGGGTCAGACACTCTAAAACCCTCCGATGGAAAAGGCGATCGGCACCAGCGTTCCTCGGAACGTCAGATCCTGTTCGTCTGCAGCCGTTCTGGAGGCGCTGGGACCCAACCGATTCCAACTGGTGTCCCAGCTCTGGACAGGGTGGGGGGGGGCCGGTGGACCTCGGTAGGTCCGGAGACGGCCGGTGCCCCCCGGCAGACCCCAGATCCACCAGTGAGTGACACCAGTGAGGTCCCAGTTTGAGCCCAGCGGAGGCAGCTGCTGTTTGTTTGCTTCTCTGGGGAAGATCTGCACACGAAGCCCTTCACGTTTGTGTTTGCTCTCCGGCTCCCCGTCTGTTTGCACCCCCTCGTCTGGGATTATCCTTCCGTTCTCACGCTGCTCCCGACAGGCTGGGTGTGACCTGCTGCCGCCCAGATGCCTCACATCTGGAGGATGCTGCTTCCTTCGGTATTAAAGGGCTCAGGCTGCTGCTGGGCTCCTCCAGGCTCTGCTGGTGCTTCATACTGGGAACGTTTAGTGGGAACACTGGGGCTGCTGGGGGCTGCTGACCACGAGGGGACTGGGCTTACCGGGAGGAGCAGGAGCGGTGGACTGCTCATGTTGGGAGGAGGATGGTGGTCTGTTTCCTGAGGGGCCCTGAGAGTCAGCCTCCCGGCCTGGGGGTCGAGGGTCCCTGACCTCTGACCTCCAGGCTTCACCTGCAGCTGGGTCGGTCCCAGCGGCGGGGGCCCACAGCCTGGGGCCGGGGGGCCGGGGTAACTGGGAAGAGAAGACTGGGAATGTTGAAAGAGAAGCTCATGGTGATGTCATGACTGGTGTGGAATCTGGGGAGGGTCAGTCGGACTCTTTAAAGCAGAAGCTCCACGTCCTCATCCGTAAACACAGAATATCGATTAGAGGGAACAATACTTTGGTTGTGTCTGTTCGGAGGCATTAAAGTCATTCCCACTGATTTGGGAATGACTGTGCCTGAGCATTTCATCTTTATATAACACGTTACATAAAGGCTGCTTATGTCTTTAATGTCACTATTCTGAAGTTATTTCCGTGCTGCTGGGAGGAGCTTTGTTCAGACGGAGCAGAAGGAAGCGCGTCGCTCCCGTACCTCCAAGGAAGCTTCGGGAATCTTATTTAGGATTTAATGAAAGAATATGAAAAACACAGACTCAGGACGAGCTGACGTGTGCCTCGTCTTCCTGCTCCGCTCCTTCTTTTCCAAGTAGGTCGGATCTGACGGGTCCTGAGGACGTCCGCTGGTCTTTAGGGGCGTTTGTGCTGCCCGTGGGAGACGCTGAGTCACAGCTGGACGTGTCCCTCCTGACGCTAGTCCGGCGAGGTGACGGAGCAGAAGGTTTGAGGCCGGAAGCGTCTGTCGGATTAAAGCAGAGTCGGAAAATTAAAAATGGGAATTCTGCTTCTGGTCTTTCCATCGTAATCACCTTAAATTAGGAGGTCTGGCTGCAACCCTCTTGTACATGTGGTGTGTCATCGATGACACGGCCTCAACCGTGGCCCGAGCAGGTGAGGAGCCCCGGATCAGGGGCCGCGGCCAGGACCGGGGGCCAGGACCTGGGGGCTGGGGCCAGGACTGGGGGCCAGGACCTGGGGGCTGGGGCCAGGACTGGGGGCCAGGACCTGGGGGCTGGGGCCAGGACCTGGGGGCTAGGGCCAGGACCTGGGGGCCGGGGGCCGGGGGGCCAGGAGGCTGGGGGCCAGGTCCAAGTCCAGGACCCGGGCCTGGACCGGGGCCCAGGAGGCCAGGGGCCAGGACCCGGGCCTGGACAGGGGCCTCCTCTGGCTCCCGTGAATCCGGACCCTTTAATCGTCCACGTCCGGCCTGCTGCTCATTTCCTCGGGTCAGATCTGGGGTTTAGTGCCGCCCAACAGACCAGATCAGCGTGACCTGCCGTTGTCTCTAAGCTTCATAATCCAGGATTTCTGCTCGCTCCAGTCAAAAGGGGGCGACTTCTGATTCTCAGCTCAGGTTGAGGTCCTGATCAGGCGCTGATTGCGACACTTTGGCCCCGGCCTTGACCTCACTGGGGGTGGAGAGCAGGGGGGGTGATAGGTTCCAGACATCTGCCCCCCCCCAGGACCCCCCTCAGGCTGCCCGGACGTGGAGGACGAATCTTGGGGGAACCGTGTTCCTCCGCCGACAGAATCTCCACCCCCCCCCCCACCCCCCGCCTTCTCTGATTAATCCCCCATCTGCGCAGCGCTACGACTCAACATTGAGCACATGCTTGGTGCTGGGGGGGGCTGAAGTGGGGGGGGGCAGGAGGTGGGGGGGTTTCATGGCTGGGGGCTGTGTGGTCTCCTGCCCCCCCCCACCTCCATCCTCCTGTCACCACGGTGACACATCCAGCTGTGGCCAAAGGTCGGCCCCGTCTGTTGGGGGGGGGGGGCTGCTGTGGGGGCTCCTGGCCCCCCCCACCATCAAATGAGGCTCATCAATATCTGCTGAAGCTCCCCGTGGTGGCAAACAAAGAGAAAAGGTTTTAAATGAGCATCTGTGTTCACTGGTCTCACGCTGGAGGAGGAACACCACGTGTGTGTGGAGGGAACCTGGAGCAGATCTGACTGACTGACTGACTGACTGACTGACTGACTGACTGACTGACTGACTGACTGACTGACTGTTACTGCTAGAGAGAAACTTTAGGGGAACTTCTGTGACACTGTCAGCCTTCTCTAAGAACACCTCTACAAGATCCACACAGATGAACAGCTCTGCTACAGCTGTAAGGGCTGATTGTGTGTGTGTGTGTGTGTGTGTGTGTGTGAGTGTGTGAGTGTGTGTGAGTGTGTGTGAGTGAGTGTGTGAGTGAGTGTGTGAGTGTGTGTGTTTGTGTGTGTGTGAGTATGTGTGTGAGTGTGTGAGTGAGTGTGTGTGTGAGTGTGTGTGAGAGAGAGACAGAGTGTGTGTGAGAGAGAGAGAGACAGAGTGTGTGTGTGTTTGTGAGAGAGACAGAGTGTGTGTGTGTTTGTGTGTGCGCGTGTGTGTGTGAGAGAGAGAGACAGTGTGTGTGTGTGAGAGAGAGAGAGACAGAGTGTGCGTGTGTGAGAGAGAGAGAGACAGAGTATATGTGTGTGTGTGTGTGTGTGTGTTCTTCCTGAAAGATAATTATTGGATAAGTGCAGTCCAAAAAGGGCTGCTAATGAGTTTCTGCTCACACAAAGATGCAGACTGTGTTTATGTATATTAGAGCCTAAACTGTGTGGACGAGGGCCCCCCCACCCCCCAGCACAGAGAGGGGGAGAGGGGGAGAGAGAGGGGGAGAGAGGGGGGAGAGAGAGGGGGAGAGAGGGAGCAGATGTTTGGTGAAATCAAGGATGGAGCTGATTTCCATCTGAATGCTGACTGGACGATGTGTTGCAACAATCAGACGGTGTCATTGTGTGACGGAGGAGGGGACGACAACACATTGTGTTTTCTGGATTTGATATTTCCCTCCTGCGTGATGGATGAGGTGACCGCCCAGGTTGACGTGTGAGTCAGGGGTCATCACGTCAGTGACAGCAGGTGAACGGTGAGGCGTGAAAACAGCGTCAGGTGGAACGTGCACGCCCACGCCTCCAGGCTGGCCCTCAACGTCAACCCAGAGATGAAGGTGTTTGTGGGCGGGGCCTTCAGCCCAACAGGTCCTGGGCTCAAGGCCCCACCCCCACTGCTTCCAGACCTTCAGCCCAACAGGTCCTGGGCTGAAGGCCCCGCCCCCACTGCTTCCAGACCTTCAGCCCAACAGGTCCTGGGCTCAAGTCCCCGCCCCCACTGCTTCCAGACCTTCAGCCCAACAGGTCCTGGGCACAAGGCCCCGCCCCCACTGGTTCCAGTTGTTATTCAGGTCCTGATCTGGGATCCGTCTCACTCTCTCTCCCGTGTCGACGTGCTGCAGCGTGTTGCGGCGCTGCCCCGCCCCCATCAGGAGGCTACTTAAACACGTGTAGTATATTTGTTCCCCGAGTGGCTCGGCCGATAACATCAACAGTCCAGCGCAGCTCCTGGATCCATATTCCAAATCAATGGCGGAGGCTTCCCCCAAAGCGAGGCGGCGGCTGCTGGTAATTGACCCGAGGAGGTGCAGCTGCTCCACCAGACGCTCGTAGAAGGTCTCACCGAGCTTCAGCAGCTTCCACGTGGTGGCGTTGGAGCTGCTGCGGTTCCTCCTCTCCTGCCTGTTACCTTCCTGCTCTGACATACTGCCTGTCGTGGTGTTTGTCCCAATGTCCAACGTTGAAGATACAAATGATCACAGAACACTCTCAGAGCGTCTACGAGATATTAGGAGGGATTATCGAGGATTAAGGAGTTATTGGCGCCACCACATGTGGCCCCGACAGCTCCGACACAAATCCGTGGTCACACTGCGACTAACTCCCACTCAAACGTGGCTTTGGAGACTCTGCTGTGGTTTTCAGTCGGTTTCAGTCTGTTGATGGTGGTGACGTCAGCGGGGTTCCAGCCCACTGACCTTTGGCCCTAAGTGGGCGAGGTGCCGTTGGGAGCTTGGTCTGGCTCACCGGTGGATCTGTGGTGGACGCTGATGGAGGTCACGTTCTCGCGTTTTGTTCTTTGATCCTCTTTTATTTTAGCTCCGCTCATATACAGTCTGGTCGCCCTGTCCAGTTGTGCTTCTGTCTCCAGATGTTCTGTGGAGCCTTCTGCTCCAGGGGCCTAAAAGGCCTCTCGTCCTGTCCGAGGCTACAGGCGAGGCAGAACGGAAAGCCCCCGCCTAGATTTGAACAGCTGGGGTGAATCGGGCTCGTCCCTGGTGCTGGTGCTGGTCGACCCGTTAACCATGCTGGTGACAGTGGGGAGCAGAAGGGGGCGTGGTCAGGCTGAGGCCGCGATCACGAGGGGATCCTCGCTGTCGGTTCATCTGACGGACGTCGCTCCAGATGTGTGAGTCGCTCCGGGAGGCTCCGTTCTAACTGTGCTGGTTTCTTCATCTCCTCAGTGCCGCCCCAGTTCTTGAATTACCCGACCAACACGTACGCCTACGAGTCCACCGACATAGAGCTGGAGTGTGCTGTCACGGGAAACCCGCCCCCCACCGTCCGCTGGATGAAGAACGGGGAGGAGGTCATACCCAGCGACTACTTCCAGATTGTGGTGAGTTACAACAGGCTCGTGAAGACTTTTCAAATCTGTTTGTGGCTAACCCCACTTGAGCGTTGAGCCCCAGCGGGAGCGCCCCCTAACCCCCCCTCCAAGCAGCCCAAACACAGGTGGTAGCTCGGAGAACCGTCAGGGTCCCAGCAGAGGGAAGCTACCTTCTCACCTACAAGGACAATCCAGATGTGCGGGTGTGGGGCTGCATTAGTGTACCACCACCTAGAGCCCTCTCAAGGGGTGACCCAACCTCACCCTCTCACCCCTCGGGCCTGACCAGAGCCTGACCACATGTTGAGGAACAAACAAAGAGGCCGTACAGCCAAGACGAGGCTTCAGGAGTCAGAGGTTCTTTACGTCCAGCCTGGAGGCGCCTGGGACCAGAGCATGTGCAGCATCGACCGCTCCTCAGCCTGAGCTACACCCCCCGTCCCAGCCGTTATGTCCGCCCTAACTCACCATAACCCCCCCGTCAGGGCTCCCCATCGCTACACACTAATGGGTGGCTTTGTGTTGCCTGTTTGTCTGTGTGTGTTTCACTCGTCTGCTGGTTCTTTCAGGACGGAAGCAACCTGCAGATTTTGGGTTTGGTGAAGTCAGACGAGGGGTTCTACCAATGTGTGGCAGAAAACTCTGCTGGCAGCTCACAGGCCATGGCTCAGCTGCTGCTCCGGGAACCAGGTAGACACACACACACACACACACACACACACACACACACACACACACACCAGACAGATGCTGTCAGGTCTGTCTGAGCTTCTGTAAAGTTCTGGATCAGTTGGGACCCTCACCCTCCTCGGTGCTGCTGGCCCCGCCCACCAATTACTCACACAGGCGTATGTCTCTTGGGTGATCCCATCACCCTGGATGATGGGATCACCCTGGATGATGCTCTTCTGAAGATTGCTCTGCCTCCTATTGCCCGTTTCACACCTTGGTGAAGATCACCTTCAACATTTTCAAACACATGAAAAGATGATTTAAGGTTTTTCTCCTCTCAGCGTTCTGAAAAGACGACATTTGCAGCTGGCTCTAGTGGACTCATTAGTGAACTCACTGATGAAGATCTGGGCACCAAAACTCTGCTTTAAATGCTCACTGTCACATCAGCGTTGGGCCGTGGGACACTGAGGTTAAGGAGGTCCTCTCACCGTCCACACTGGATGAACAACACATTTTCACTTCACGTCATGCTTCTTCCACACTGGTAAAAGCTCTGAGACATCAGAAATGAAGGTCGTATGTTAAAGAATGCATAAAAGTTAGTTTTCTCCCATGAAAGACAAAATCTTCTGAGAGGCTTTCAGGCTTCTCAAAGGTAAACAAAACCAAACAACCCAACCAGACTGAAACGTGTGTTTGAGAGTACGAGGCTCCAACACGTGTGACTGATGTAAGAAATCAAATGAAGTGTAGATGGGCCAGAAACACTGCTGGATGATTCATGGAGAAAGACAAGGTCCCCGTAGTTAAATTAGAGCCAGGCGTATACCTGGTGTGGGAGAATCAGCTCCGTGTGCGGTCTCAAAGATTTGGAGAATGAAACAGACTTTGTGTTTCTGCGATTCTGCCCAACGAGGTTGAGGGAGGCAGCCGATTAACGGCCGTGAGGAGGAGACGCGTCAGGTACATTAGTGGGCAGGAAGGACTAAATGTCTCAACGGGGAAGGGCCGCAATGGTGACATGAGACGAGAATAAAACATTCATTCATTCATTCATTCATTCATCAGACTGTTGGTTGTTTACCTTTGTTACACAGTTCTTCACCTGGAGACATTTCTTTCCTTTTTTCTCTCTGTCTTTATTTCTCCCTTTCTTTCTTTATGTCTCTCTTTCTTTCTTTCTAGTCATGGGAGCAGATGGCAACACACACACACGCACACACACACACACACACTCACACTAACAAAGAGGGTCAGATGTTTGGTGTTATCACTTGGTTACTATCACCGCAGGAACTAAGCATCCCAGCAGGCCGACAGCGACCAATCAAACATTCCCATGAGAAATCACGGTATGAGTGCATGTTTTGTGTGTGTGTGTGTGTGTGTGTGTGTGTGTGTGTGTGTGTGTGTGTGAGAGAGAGAGGGGGAGAGAGAGGGGGCACAGATGATGGTGCTTGTGCACAAATCTTAAATCAAGCTTGTTTTTGCTGGTCTAACAGTCATATTAACAAAAAGCTGATTTTAGTACTTGAATTATTCCATCATTTTAAAACTAAGCCAGCTTTCATTCTTTCTGATTATTGAGCTTATCTTTGTCTATATAGATTTATTTAGTAAAATTTAGATATAAGTCAAAAACCATTCCGTTCTTTCATCCAACAGTAATTGTACAATAGTTTTATCTCTGTTTTATGTTATCGTCTGTATTATTAGAATTGTACATGTGACAGTGGCAGAACGTACCTCAACAGAGGTAAGAAGTTATTACAGAAGTGTAGAGAATTAAAATCCAAATCTTACGATTTTACGATTTTAAAACTGCTATCAAGTTTTGAAGGTAGCCTCCCTCCCCTCTAGTGTCAGACCAAAGTCACATCCCTCAC
Organism: Lagocephalus sceleratus; assembly: GCA_911728415.1. Classification (NCBI taxonomy): domain Eukaryota; kingdom Metazoa; phylum Chordata; class Actinopteri; order Tetraodontiformes; family Tetraodontidae; genus Lagocephalus; species Lagocephalus sceleratus. Next base: position 570,575 of record CAJVRN010000027.1, read on the forward strand.
TAGTCTCAAACTCTGAACCTACTCTACTCTAACCTATTCCATTGTACTCTAACCTTCTCTAATCTACTCTACCCTACTCTACTCTACTCTACTCTACTCTACTCTACTTTACCCTTCTCTACTCTAACCTACTCCATTGTACTCTACTCTACTCTACTCTACCCTACTCTACTCTACTCTACCCTTCTCTACTCTACTCTACTCTAACCTACTCCATTGTACTCTACTCTACTCTACCCTACTCTACTCTACTCTAACCTACTCTAATCTACCCTCCTCTACTCTACTCTACCCTACTCTACTCTACTCTACTCTACCCTACTCTACCCTACTCTACTCTACCCTACTCTACTATACTCTACTCTACCCTACTCTACTCTACCTTCCTCTACTCTACTCTACCCTACTCTACTCTACTCTACTCTACCCTACTCTACTCTACTCTACTCTACTCTACTCTACTCTACCCTCCTCTACTCTACTCTAACCTACTCTACTCTACTCTACCCTACTCTACTCTACTCTACCCTACTCTACTATACTCTACTCTACTCTACTCTACCCTACTCTACTCTACTCTACCCTCCTCTACTCTACTCTAACCTACTCTACCCTACTCTACTCTACTCTACTCTACTCTATTCTACTCTACTCTACTCTACTCTACTCTACTCTACCCTACTCTACTATACTCTACTCTACTCTACTCTACCCTACTCTACTCTACTCTACCCTCCTCTACTCTACTCTAACCTACTCTACCCTACTCTACTCTACTCTACTCTACTCTATTCTACTCTACTCTACTCTACTCTACTCTACTCTACCCTACTCTACTATACTCTACTCTACTATACTCTACCCTACTCTACTCTACTCTACCCTCCTCTACTCTACTCTAACCTACTCTACCCTACTTTACTCTACTCCACCCTACTCTACTCTACTCTACCCTCCTCTACTCTACTCTACCCTACCCTACTCTACTCTACTCTACCCTACTCTACTCTACTCTACCCTCCTCTACTCTACTCTAACCTACTCTACTCTACCCTACTCTACTCTACTCTCCTCTACCCTCCTCTACTGTACTCTACCCTACCCTACTCTACTCTACTCTACCCTACTCTACTCTACTCTAACCTACTCTACTCTACTCTACTCTACCCTACTCTACTCTACTCTAACCTACTCTACTCTACCCTCCTCTACTCTAACCTACTCTACCCTACTCTACTCTATCCTTCTCTTCTCTTCTCTTCCCTACTCTACTCTACTCTACCCTACTCTACTCTACTCTACCCTACTCTACTCTACTCTACCCTCCTCTACTCTACTCTAACCTACTCTACCCTACTCTACTCTACTCTACCCTACTCTACTCTACTCTAACCTACTCTACTCTACCCTCCTCTACTCTAACCTACTCTACCCTACTCTACTCTATCCTTCTCTTCTCTTCCCTACTCTACTCTACTCTACCCTACTCTACTCTACTATACTCTACTCTACCCTACTCTACTCTACTCTACTCTACTCTACTCTACCCTACTCTACTCTACTCTACCCTACTCTACTCTACTCTACTCTACTCACATTTTTTTGCATTACCATTTAGAAAAGGTTCCTGGTACCTGGTGGTACTTTTTTGGTACCTTCCCTCTAATCATGGACTAAAATGTGATGCTGATCAGGCTGATCGAATCCTGGTCCAGATCGATTGATCGTTGGAGCTACCAAGCTACCGTACCGTTGCTAACACTTGCTGTGGTTCACCTAAACCGACCAAATAAATATTAAAATCTTATAGTCACATGTACCTGGGTTTTAATGTATTCATCATCTGAGACTAAAATTGAAACATGAAAAAAGGCATTATTCTTTAGTTGGTTTTTTTCTGGTTTGTTAGTCTCAAATTGAAAATGACATGTCCTCTTTTATCTTTCTAAACTTGGCGGGTTTGCTTCCTTCCTCGTCGCCGCCTTGCTCCGACAACCTCAGAGCTATTTCACGTCAGGTTATCTCTCTGCTTCTTTTTCTTTTCTCAGTTCAGCTTGTGTAATTTCCACCATTTTCAGGGCCTCAATTGTTCTTTTTTTCCCTTAATTGGCTTCATTCTGTCCTTTTCTCATCCTGATCTCTTCAGCTTTGGACCTCCACTGTACTTTTCCTAATAACAGTTATCACAGGCTTGTATTTACTTGTAAATATGTGAAACACACGTTTTCCTTTCCTTGTTATTACTTCAGAGTTTCTTTTGTGTGTTAGTTAAAAATATCTTGCTGTGAGGAATATGAAACTATGTTATAACTTTAAGAATAACCATGACGACGGTGCTCCAGATGAGCCCCGAGTTTTCCGTGTGTGCACTTCGGCTGTCACAGGGTGTGGTGGAGATGGGGGGGCGCTGGTTCTCCGACGTGGATGCCTCCCGGGGCTCTCGCTCCAACCCTATTTTAGCAACTATGATTGCAACAAGTCTGCAACTCATTTCCTCTGCTCGCTTTGCCGTGATTCCTGTATCTGCTGGAGGGCATCGCTGAACCAGCCAACAAGCCATTTTTTGGAGGGGAAGACAGTGTCGAGGTTGCCATGGCGATGGAGGCTCATATTGGATCCAGCCAGTAGCGAAGTGGGCCAAATAGGGGAAAGTAAATTGTGCAGGAAGTGAGAAATGTGCTGAGTGTCTCTGATAGAGAGGTGTTTGTACAGAGATCAATAATTAAGAAAAGAGACACAAATACACAATCAGACATGAGATGAGTGACGACAAACAGACGGTAAATAAGAGGAGAAGGTCAGGAGGAGGAGAAGAGGAGAGGAGAGAGAGGAGAAGAGGAGAGGAGGAGAAGAGGAGAGAGAGGAGAAGAGGAGAGGAGGAGAAGAGGAGAGGAGGAGAGAGGAGGAGAGGAGAGAGGAGGAGAGAGGGAAGGAGGAGAGAGGGGAGGAGTGGAGGAGAGAGGAGAGGAGGAGAGGCGAGGAGATGAAGAGAAGATGAGATGAAGAGAGGACAGAAGAGGAGGAGAGGAGAGGAGCAGAAGAGGTGATGAAGAGAGGAGAGAAGAGGAGGAGAGGAGGAGTGGAGAGTAGAGGAGGAGACGAGACAAGGAGAGAAGAGAGTAGAGGAGTGGAGGAGAGAGGCAGAGTGAGCCTCAGAATGAGGAAGGACCAGAGAGGAGAGATAAAACTGAAATTGGCCAAACACTTCCACAAAGGGAGTGCGAGGAAAGATGGCCGGGGTTAGACGGTTGGAAAGAAAGTGATGATAAGGATGAAGAGAAGATGGAGGGAGCAGAGAGAAAGGGAGACAGGTGGGGTCAAGCAAAGGGCAGGCGAGTAAGAGAGGAAGAGAGAGAGAGAGAGGAACCGTGTCAGCCATGACAGATTTGTATTCCACAGAGAATGTCTGACCTTTACAAACCTGGCACACACACTCACACACACACACACACACACACTCACACACACAAACTCACACACACACACACTCACACACACACACAAACTCACACACACACAGGCTCATTGTATCTCTAACACAGAGGCATGTCTTTATACTGGCAGAACCTTCATAAATGTGTTTTTATTGGATCTATAGAAGAAGGGCTGAACTGATGATGAGAACAGGACATGAACATGGATGAAGAAGGGATGATGAGGATGAGGATGAGGATGAGGATGATGATGATGATGAGGATGAGGATGAGGATGATGATGATGATGAGGATGAGGATGAGGATGATGATGATGAGGATGATGATAAGGATGAGGATGAGGATGAGGATGATGATGATGATGATGGTGATGATGATGATGATGATGATGATGATGGTGATGATGATGATGAGGATGATGAGGATGATGATGGTGATGATGATGATGATGATGATGGTGATGATGATGATGATGATGAAGATGATGGTGATGATGATGGTGATGATGATGGTGATGATGGTGATGATGATGATGATGATGGTGATGATGGTGATGATGATGATGATGATGATGATGATGGTGATGATGATGGTGATGATGATGGTGATGATGGTGATGATGATGGTGATGATGATGATGATGGTGATGATGATGGTGATGATGATGGTGATGATGGTGATGATGATGGTGATGGTGATGATGATGATGGATCCCTGGTCCAGGCAGATGTTCTCTGCTGGGGCCGTGGGTGGTGTTGAGACGCCCCCCCCCCGTGAACCCTCCTCCCTTGTCTGGTTGGTCCCTGATGGTGGGTATGACTCGTTCCTCCAGCTGAGGAGCTTCAGCGTCCTCCAGGACTGTGGACTCAGGATGTCATCTCCAGTAGGAGTGGGGGGTGTCAGAGGTCAGGGGGGGTCAGTGGGTGGGGTCAGAGGGAGGTCAGAGGTCAGAGCAGGGGTTAACAGCAGCTCCTCTGGTGGGTGAATGTCCTCAGGGTGGAGACCTGTTCTCCTGAGCTTCATGTCCGTCTGAGGACACTCCCCCCTCCCGTCCCCTCGTCTCTTCTGTTCCGTCGTCCTCTGTCTGGTCCAGACTGAAGGATGCCCTGGTCCAGAATCCTCCTCAACAGAAGGTCCGGTCCAGACGGTGTTCAGGCAGGAGTCACTGAGGAACCAGGAGAGCAGGAACGTCTGTGACGTCCAGGAAACACGGAGATGGATGGAAAATCAAAGAGGAGGAGAAGGAAGGGAAGTGGGAATATTCATCCTCCCTTCTGCTGCTCTGCTGATGTGACTGTGATGTCAGTCGCTATCGATCAGGGAGACAGGAAGGTCATTCATACAGTTTAGATGTGTGTGTGTGTGTGTGTGTGTGTGTGTGTCTTGTGTCGTCTTCTATTGATTACTTAGGGGTTGGAGGTTTGTACCTTTCTGCCTAGGAAGCATTACAATTTTGTGTGTGTGTGTATGTGTGGTTGTGTGTGCGTGTGCGTGTGTGTGTGTGTGTCTGTGTGTGTGTGCGTGCATGCCTGTTGTCACTTCCAACATTGATCCTCTTGGTGATAAAACACCCTCCCATCAGCCCTTCATAATTACTGAGCAGGAGGAGGAAAAACAAGAGTGTGTGATGGTGTTTGTGTAAGTGTGTTTTGTGATGGTGTGTATTTGTGTGTGTGTATTTGTGATGGTGTGTGTGTTTTGTGATGTGTGTGAGATGCGTGTGTGTATGCGTGTGTCTTTGTGAGTGTGTGTGTGTTTGTGTGTATATATATACGCGTGTGTATGTGTGTGTGTACGTGTGTGTGTATGTGTGTGAGTGTGTATATATACGTGTGTACGTGTATGTGTGTGTCTTTGTGGGTGTGTATATGAGTGTGTGTGTATATATACGTGTGTGTACGTGTGTGTGTGTTATTAGTCCAGTGACTCTGAGCCTGTCCCTCGTCCTCTCCCTGGACGTGCTGGACAGAGACCGTGTTGTCCTCCGTTATCTAAACGTGCTCAACGAGGAGCGCCGCTCCGCTCGCCGCTTGTCAGGAGGAATAATAGGAATGCGTGTTTATTTTTGGAGCGTTCCCAGCTGAGCGGGGTGTGTGTGTGTGTGTGTGTGTGTGTGTGTGTGTGTGTCTGGAGCTCCCTGGACGCCTGTCGCTCAGTAGATAATTTCTGGACGGCTGCCTGCTCCCGTTCATTCACACCGGCCCGGTCCTGGTGAGCCCCGCCCCCCAGGCGTCCCTGCTGGTCCCAAACCCGGTGACTCCTGGACGGCTGCTCGTTGAGACGACGGGTGGGAGGCAGAGACACACCTCTGTGTTGTCAGTCCTTCTGAGGACGCTCACACCCTCAAATCCACATTTAGGTCCACGGCTCCTGTCAAAGCACCGACAAAGGACGGAATTCTGAGCGTCTCTGTCCTTCATACGGAATTCCGTCTGTTCTGAGTGAAAGAGGACGGAAACACGGAGCAACGGTTAAACTTTAAAGGAAGAACGGGACCGACAGGACGGCCTACTCATGGATGTGTAGGGACATGACAGGAGGACAGGGACAGGAGGGGACAACTGGGACAGACGGGAAGAGGACAAGAAGAGGAGGGGACAACTGGGACAGACGGGAAGAGGACAAGAAGAGGAGGGGACAACTGGGACAGACGGGAAGAGGACAAGAAGAGGAGGGGACCACTGGGACAGACGGGAAGAGGACAGGAAGAGGAGGGAACAAAGGGGACAGTTGGGAAGAGGACAAGAATAGGAGGGGACAACTGGGACAGATGGGAAGAGGACAAGAATAGGAGGGGACAACTGGGACAGACGGGAAGAGGACAAGAAGAGGAGGGGACAACTGGGACAGACGGGAAGAGGACAGGAAGAGGAGGGAACAAAGGGGACAGTTGGGAAGAGGACAAGAATAGGAGGGAACAAAGGGGACAGTTGGGAAGAGGACAAGAATAGGAGGGGACAACTGGGACAGACGGGAAGAGGACAAGAATAGGAGGGGACAACTGGGACAGACGGGAAGAGGACAAGAAGAGGAGGGGACAACTGGGACAGACGGGAAGAGGACAGGAAGAGGAGGGGACAACTGGGACAGACGGGAAGAGGACAAGAAGAGGAGGGGACAACTGGGACAGACGGGAAGAGGACAAGAAGAGGAGGGGACAACTGGGATAGACGGGAAGAGGACAGGAAGAGGAGGGGACAAAGGGGACAGTTGGGAAGAGGACAGGAAGAGGAGGGGACATGCTCTTAGCTGTGTGGGAATGGTGAATTTATGGTGGACCTTTAGTGTCTTCCCACACGTGTCCAAAGGTCATCTGGCCCGTCTGGAGTTCTGTGGTTGTGTCCCAGGTCTGCTGGTGCTGGTTCTGGAAGGCCGAGGCTGCGTAGTCCTTGTTTGAGGAGGTCCAGGCCTTGTCCAGGCAGTGAGGGGACATGGGACAGCAGGAAGAACCGGGCCTGGGCCGGGAACACCCCGCCCTCCCGCCTCCAGGGACACGTGTTGTCCTGGTCTTACACGTGAGCCTGGACAGGCTGCTGGTCCCACTGGTGAAGGTCGCACCTGCAGCCCCCCAGGGTGGACCCCCATCAGGGGACAAGAGGGCCAGCAGGTCCTCACAGCCAGGACCAGACGGTTGAGTACACACAGGACTGTGTACGCATCACACAGATACACACCTGTGTGTGAGGTCAAGGTCACAGGTCAAGGTCAGGGGTCAGAGGTCAGGGTCAGAGGGTCAGGGGTCAGAGGGACAGACACAGCTTCATGTGTATGAGTGTTCTGGTCTCTGGACATTCAGACGTTGACCCACAGATCAGGAGTCAAATCCATTTTCTCTCCTGCTGAGCCCAAACTCCAAAAGGTCAACCCAAGGTCAACCATCATCATCCTCAAAGGTGGATTCATGAGGAGGGTTCTACAGTTCATACTTTTACATCGGTCACATATCTGACGACCAACAACAACAACAACACCAACAACACCAACAACACCAACAACACCATCAGTAATGATAATAAAATAATAATGGGCACAAATTAATACATTTTGCTCCCAAAGTCTTTTTTTCTTCCCTCTTATTCAGTTTATGCAATTATGTGTATGTTTACATATTTCCAATCTGTTTTTTAGATAAAACCTTGAGGGGAAACAGAATCCATTTATTTAGTGTGAAACCTGAGCAGAGAAGCCAAACAGCTCCGAATCATTCAGGCAGCAGAAACAATATAAATGCAGAGCAGCGAGTACGAGGACAGAGTCATGTTCAACAAGGGGGTGTGTGTGTGTGAGTGTGAGTGTGTGTGTGTGAGTGTGTGTGTGTGTCTGTGTGTGTGTCTGTGTGTGTGTGTGTGTGTGTCTGTGAGTGTGAGTGTGAGTGTGTGAGTGTGCGTGTGTGCCTGTGTGTGTGTGTCTGTGTGTGTGTCTGTGTGTGTGTGTGTGTGTGTCTGTGAGTGTGTGTGTGCCTGTGTGCGTGTGTCTGTGTGTGTGTGCGTGCGTGTGTGTGTGTGTGTGTGGGTGTGTGTGTGCCTGTGTGTGTGTGTGTGGGTGTGTGTCTGTGTGTGCGTGTCTGTGAGTGTGTGTGTGCCTGTGTGTGTGTGTCTGTGTGTGTGTGTCTGTGAGTGTGTGTTCATATCTGTGTGTGTCTGTGTGTTTGTGTGTGTGTGTGTCTGTGTGTGTGTGCGTGTGTCTGTGTGTGTGTGGGTGTGTGTCTGTGTGTGTGTGTGTCTGTGTGTGTGTGTCTGTGTGTGTGTGTGCGTGTGTGTGTGTGGGTGTGTGTCTGTGTGTGCGTGTGTGTGTCTGTGTGTGTGTCTGTGAGTGTGTGTGTGCCTGTGTGTGTGTGTCTGTGAGTGTGTGTTCATATCTGTGTGTGTCTGTGTGTTTGTGTGTGTGTGTGTCTGTGTGTGTGTGCGTGTGTCTGTGTGTGTGTGGGTGTGTGTCTGTGTGTGCGTGTGTCTGTGAGTGTGTGTGTTCATATCTGTGTGTGTCTGTGTGTATGTGTCTGTGAGTGTGTGTGTGTGTGTGCACCTGTGTGTGTATGTTCATATCTGTGTGTGTGTGTGCGCTTGTGTGTATGTGTGCGTGTTTGTGTGTGTTTTTGTGTCTGTGTCCGTGTGTGTGTCTGTGTGGGTATCTGTGTGCATGTCTGTGCATGTCTGTCTGTGTTTGTGTGTGTGTGTGTGGTTGTGTGCGCATGTGTGTGTGTGCATGTGTGTGTGTGTGTCTGTGAGTGTGAGTGTGTGTGTGGCTGTGTGTGCATGTCTGTGTTTGTGTGTGAGTTTGTGTGTGTCTGTGAGTGTGTGCGTGTTCATGTCTGTGTGTGTGCATGTCCGTGCATATGTTCATATCTGTGTGTGTGTGTGTGTGTTTACAGCTCTTATTCCCAGCCTTCTCCCTCTCCCCGTCTCTTATTGTGACTCTGTTATTTGTCGAGCCCCTTCATTTCCACCACTCGGTTTTGGCTCACCTCCTCCTCCGTCAGCTCTCCTCAGTCGCAGGAATGAATTTACACTCTGCAAACTGTCATCTTAGATCACTTCCACTCCACTTCTCTTTCCTCTGTTCCATCGTATCCACGCTTTTCCTGTTTTTCCTCATTCCTTCTTTCCTGATTTCATCAAATCTTTCCTCTTCCCACCTCCACCTTTATGTCCATCTAGAAATAATGAACAAGTGAGATCAGTAGGATTTTAAAAACGCTGGTATTCATGAGATCAGATATTAGAACGTAGCATCTTTGGAGTGTGTTTGAAATCAGCCGTCTGAACATGCAGTAACCTGTCCAAGACTGACTGAAGTCTGTGAAAGCCCTCACACTCACCCCAGGACTGACAGGACCATGTGAAGGTGCAGGTGGACCATCCCAGAGACGCTGTTGGGAGGTGTGTGAGGAGCAAACCTTTGTTCTCCCACAGAAACATGACTTACGTTTGCTGGAGAGAACACAGACAGGGATCCCTGGAATAATGTCCTCTGGCCCCATGAGTGAGTTATTTGGACAGGAGGGAGGACGTGTGGTTGTAGACCAAATACAGCGTTCAGCCTGAGCACCGGAGCTGGTGGTGAGGCTCTGAGGACACCCTGGTCGGACTGAGTGTGACGGATCGTCCCAGTGTTCATCAGTGAGTCCAGGTTCCACAAGGAAGAGGGGAATGAGTCCACAGAGGACAGCAGCACGAGGGGGGACAGACGTCCACCGTCCTCCTGCTGAAACGTTGACATCAGTTGGTTGTGGGTTCACATCTGCAGGAGCCTGACACAGCAATGACACACACCACCCACACGCCCGTGTTTTATACCTGTTTTATATCACTACTTCATGTTTACTGTTCGTGTCTTAAGATATTTATCCTCTTTTACTCTTGTTTTACTGGTCCTGTAAATCTAAACGAGTTTATAGCTGCCTTATCTGCTTACTTTTCTTTTGTGCTGAAGTTTATTATGACTCTTCAAATGCTCTTCACAGTTTTTCTTCTTGCCTGTGATCTTCTTTACCGCTCTTCTTCTTCTTCCTTTTCTTCCTCCTTGTCTTTTCCTCATCTTTTTTATTTATCTGTTGTTATTTGCTTTGTCCTTTTGTTTGCTTTGCATCGTTACCTCCTGCCCATCTCCTTATCCGTCTCCCTGCTTGTCTTCCCTTTCCTCAAATGAATGCTACACAGAGGCCACGCCCACTCTCTCTGGCCCCGCCCAGAAAGCCCTGTCCTCTCCTCACCCTTTTCATGCACCTTCTGGCACCTCCTTGACTTACTCCTCCTCCTCTGATCCCCCACCAGTGTCCCCCAGCCCAGGCGCTGCCCTCCCCTCTGCCCCCCGTGACTTGGTCCCTGTCCTAGTGTCCAGCCGGTTTGTCCGCCTCAGCTGGCGCCCCCCAGAGGAGACCGGAGGAGGTGTGCAGACATACGGCATTTATTACTCCCAGGACGGAGTCGAGAGGTAAGGTTCAAACCAGCTTTGGCACACCTGTAGATGATTGGACCATCGTATCGAGGATATGTTGATGACATGTTGATGTTCAGCCTGATATTGAGGTTGTTCTCAGTTAAGAGGCTGCTGGAGCCCCCCCCCCACACACACACACACACACACGCCACAGCCTGACTATAAGGTTTATTCCTGCCGCTCTTCCAGAGACCGTCGCTTTTATCTGTTGAGGCAGAGCAGAGGCGTTGGGGCTGTAGGCGGCCTAATGTGGGCCTGACGCCTTTTAAAGAGCCGTTAACAGATGAAGTCTTGAAAAGGTGGGAGGTGAAGGTCAGCTCACGGGATGAAAACACTTTCAATCTTTCAAATGGACCCTCAGTAAGTCGAGTAACAGGCGTAGTAACAGACTTAGTAACAGTCACAGTAACAGTTGTAGTACCAGGCGTAGTCACAGTTGTAGTAACAGGTTAGTAACAGGCGTAGTCACAGTTGTAGTAACAGTTGTAGTAACAGGTTAGTAACAGGTGTAGTAACAGGTTAGTAACAGGCGCAGTCACAGTTGTAGTAACAGGTGTAGTAACAGGTTAGTAACAGGTGTAGTAACAGGTTAGTAACAGGTGTAGTAACAGGTTAGTAACAGGCGTAGTCACAGTTGTAGTAACAGGTGTAGTAACAGGTTAGTAACAGGTGTAGTAACAGGTTAGTAACAGTTGTAGTAACAGGTTAGTAACAGGCGTAGTCACAGTTGTAGTAACAGTTGTAGTAACAGGTTAGTAACAGGCGTAGTCACAGTTGTAGTAACAGTCATAGTAACAGTTGTAGTAACAGGCGTAGTCACAGTTGTAGTAACAGGTGTAGTAACAGGTGTAGTAACAGGTTAGTAACAGGTGTAGTAACAGGTTAGTAACAGGTGTAGTAACAGGTTAGTAACAGGCGTAGTAACAGACTTAGTAACAGTCATAGTAACAGTTGTAGTAACAGGCGTAGTCACAGTTGTAGTAACAGGTGTAGTAACAGGTGTAGTAACAGGTGTACTCTGGGTAGATTGCAGTAGGGAAGCGTTCGTCCTCCCTGGAACATTTGCTGAGGGCCAGGAGGATCCAGGTCTCTTCATTTTGGACCGGACTCACTTGTTACTTCCTGAACTTTAGCTGATAGAAACTCCAGCGAGCTAATTACTGACTTGATTGATATTTGCTGAAGAAAGAGAAGTAAAATGAGTGAGAGGACAAAACCTCCAGCACTAATGGGAACACAAGGCCTTTTTATCCTACAGAAGTGTCTTTGTGTGATGGGCCAAGCCCCCGTTGGGTGACCCCCCATAATATGTGGACATTACTTTGATGTTGTGATTTCAGTAGCAGCTCTGAAGCTTTGTGGCAGGAGATGATGTGGAGGCGCAGATGTTGTGACTCTTTTATCCCCTGTAAACGTCTCTCTGCTTGAACTCTGCTTGTTTTCGTGATCAAACCTGTAGTTCTCACTGACTCTTACAGGAGTTTAAAAGGGAAGTCAACAACACCCCCTCGTATTCATGCTGACACACAACAACCTAATCATGAAAGCTAAACAACAGAGAGTATTAGAATCACAAGTGTACGGATACTGTGGAGTCCTGGGTGAGGGCTGGGGTGGACACCACTTCCTCCCTTTGTTGGGGCTCTGCTGCCCACAGCAGCGCTGGATGTTTAATAGAAAAGCCTCGGGGTGACATATTGGAGAGTCCCCCGCTGCTGTTAAATGGTAACCTCTGACACTCGCAGCTCCGGCTGAAGGCTTTCTTATCCACTCTTTAGGCTTCGTTTCCACGGGGACGGAGCGGCCTCCAGCGCCTTTGGCCTCTGAGGTTTTAGTCCAAAAAGACACGGCAGAGTGATTCTGTCAGTCCCCATGAAGTCAAGAGATGAGACGTGTCAGGGTGGAGGATTTAAGGGAAATCTATTTGGACGTTTTGATGAAAGAGGAGGAAGCAAAGTTTGATTGACAGCCCCCCTGCAGACCAGCCCCCAATCCCAGGACATGGTGGTCGCCCCCCGGGGCCAGAGCCCGTTCTCACAGAATCCTGAGTGACGTCACTCCTAGAACCCCTCCAATCTTGAGGTTAAGATAAAAGTTATTTTGCACCTCCAGCCTGAAGGGAGCTGCTGAGGTGAAGAGCTGTTCAGAGGAGGAGGACTGTAGAGGCCTCCGAGTGCCTGAGCTGTTCAGCAGCAGAGCTGAACAAGGTGAACAGCGTGATGGTGCACCTTTGTGGTTGTCTTTTATCTTTTGCTATATATAAAATCTCCTGCTCGCCCTCCCCTGGGTGGTCTCCTCCGACCTCGGGTCCTCTACCAAACCAGGAGCTTGAGGGTCCTGCTCAGTATCTCAGCTGTTCCTAACTCTGGTCTCCTCTGGATAGAAGCCTCAGATGTCAGATGACCTCAGATTCCTGGATCTGCTGGAGCCTCTCCTCCAGCTGTTCCTTCTTCCTGATGATGATCTGCTGGAGCCTCTCCTCCAGCTGTTCCTTCTTCCTGATGATGATCTGCTGGAGCCTCTCTTCCAGCTGTTTCTTCTTCCTGATGTTGATCTGCTGGAGCCTCTCCTTCAGCTGTTTCTTCTCCCTGAATTTGATCTGCTGGAGCCTCTCCTCCAGCTGTTTCTTCTTCCTGAATTTGATCTGCTGGAGCCTCTCCTCCAGCTGTTCCCTCTTCCTGATGTTGATCTGCTGGAGCCTCTCCTCCAGCTGTTTCTTCTCCCTGATGTTGATCTGCTGGAGCCTCTCCTCCAGCTGTTTCTTCTTCCTGAATTTGATCTGCTGGAGCCTCTCCTCCAGCTGTTCCCTCTTCCTGATGTTGATCTGCTGGAGCCTCTCCTCCAGCTGTTTCTTCTCCCTGATGTTGATCTGCTGGAGCCTCTCCTCCAGCTGTTTCTTCTTCCTGAATTTGATCTGCTGGAGCCTCTCCTCCAGCTGTTCCCTCTTCCTGATGTTGATCTGCTGGAGCCTCTCCTCCAGCTGTTTCTTCTCCCTGATGTTGATCTGCTGGAGCCTCTCCTCCAGCTGTTTCTTCTTCCTGAATTTGATCTGCTGGAGCCTCTCCTCCAGCTGTTCCCTCTTCCTGATGTTGATCTGCTGGAGCCTCTCCTCCAGCTGTTTCTTCTCCCTGATGTTGATCTGCTGGATCCTCTCCTCCAGCTGTTTCTTCTTCCTGATGTTGATCTGCTGGAGCCTCTCCTCCAGCTGTTCCCTCTTCCTGATGTTGATCTGCTGGAGCCTCTCCTCCAGCTGTTCCCTCTTCCTGATGTTGATCTGCTGGAGCCTCTCCTCCAGCTGTTTCTTCTTCCTGAATTTGATCTGCTGGAGCCTCTCCTCCAGCTGTTCCCTCTTCCTGATGTTGATCTGCTGGAGCCTCTCCTCCAGCTGTTTCTTCTCCCTGATGTTGATCTGCTGGAGCCTCTCCTCCAGCTGTTTCTTCTTCCTGAATTTGATCTGCTGGAGCCTCTCCTCCAGCTGTTCCCTCTTCCTGATGTTGATCTGCTGGAGCCTCTCCTCCAGCTGTTTCTTCTCCCTGATGTTGATCTGCTGGATCCTCTCCTCCAGCTGTTTCTTCTTCCTGAATTTGATCTGCTGGAGCCTCTCCTCCAGCTGTTCCCTCTTCCTGATGTTGATCTGCTGGAGCCTCTCCTCCAGCTGTTTCTTCTCCCTGATGTTGATCTGCTGGAGCCTCTCCTCCAGCTGTTTCTTCTTCCTGAATTTGATCTGCTGGAGCCTCTCCTCCAGCTGTTCCCTCTTCCTGATGTTGATCTGCTGGAGCCTCTCCTCCAGCTGTTCCCTCTTCCTGATGTTGATCTGCTGGAGCCTCTCCTCCAGCTGTTTCTTCTCTCTGATGTTGCTGTCGTTAGAGACTGCCACATCTGCCACTACGACCTTCTTGTCCCCATTGTCCTCCACCACCATGTCCAGCTGGTTCTCCATCACCAGTTCAGTCTGGATCTGGTCGTCCCTCAGGATCTCAGCTTGGTTGTCCTCCACCACCTTTGGAGGCGTGTCCCACTCGCAGCGCCCAGTCCAAACCTGCTCCAGATGTTCCTGTCCACTACAGCAGCTGTGTGGTTGAGATGTCCCACGTATGCTTCAGCTGCCAGCATCTCCAGCCTGCTGTTCTGTGCTGGGTCATCTCAGGGGCTTCCTTGGACCTCCTGCTGTGGTAGATCTTCAGGGCCTCTGTGCTCTCCTTCAGTCCAGTGGTTTTCCATCCTCTGGTGGGATTCCTGATATCAGCTTCTTCATCCAGTAGGTGTGGATCTTCAGGACCGGGGGCTCTCCAGCTCTTCATGGCTCAGACCTTTTCCTTGCCTTGGTGATGGTAGCTGGTCCAGCTCCTGGTCTGCTCTTTCATCTTCCAACCCTTTGGTGTGGTGTCAGTTCTGTTCTCTGGCATGGACCAACCCCACAATTAAAAGAGGGCGATGAATTATTCAACACAACAATTAAGCTGAAATAGAACACAAATCTAAATATGCTGTGTTGAGAGTGAAGGGAGCTGCAGTAAAATCTCTTTGTTTGATTTCTCCTGCAGCTTTAATAGCTGTCTTCTCTTCTGTTATTGGATGATTAGATGAGGATAGAGGTGCTGTTATCTGAGGATTAGCTGGAGCCATCATGAGATTAGATGGATTACAGTTGTGTTTATCTGTCCTGCAACAAAAAGAAAGTCTGGGTTCCATTTTAAACATCCAGATATGATCTCTACCCCGATAAACACTCCCAAAAGGAGGAGAAGGGTGACGCTGTGTGTTCCTGTGTCAGGGAGCGGTCAGTGAACGTGTCGGAGCCGGAGTCTCTGGAGCTGATGGTGTCCAACCTCAAACCGGAGGAGAGCTACAGCTTCAGGGTTGTTGCCTACAACGATGTGGGGCCGGGAGAAAGTTCTGCCCCTCTGAAGATCACCACCAAGCCTGACCGTAAAGGACACACACACACACACACACACACACACACACACACACACACACACACACACACACACACACACACACACACACACACACACACACACTGGCGGTGACTGGGTGTTGTGGTCTACAGTCCAGGTCCCCAGCAGGGTGGAGTCCCTCCGGCTGGTGGCCCTGTCCCCCACCTCGGTGCAGGTGAGCTGGGAGCCCCCCAGCCTCCCCAACGGCCCCGTCCTGGGTTACAGACTGCTTTGGACAGAGAGCCCCTCTGGCAAGGAGCAGGTCAGCCCCCCCCGTGTCAGGGAGCGTTATGCTGTGTTGACGTCGCTCTGCCGCGGAGGGTTTTTGATTGTTCACCACCAGGCCGCGGGCCGATGACGAGTCTCCCAACTGGTTTTAGAGCGTGGAGGTGAGCGGACTCAGCTACAAGATGGATGGACTCAATAAGTTCACCGAGTACACGGTTCGAGTGCTCGCAATCAATCGCTACGGACCCAGTGCTGCCACGGAAGCTGTCAGAGTGACCACCCAGTCAGACGGTAAACCCCCCCCCCCCCACACACACACACACACACACAATCTGATGAGAACTAATCCTTTTATTTTGTTACTGGGCTTATTTGTTTTAGTTCAGTTATTTCCTTTAATATGAAACAAGACGCACTTCCTTTTCTTTTGTTTTAATTAGCAGCGCTCATAAAGTCGTACAAATGGGTCCTCTGATGTCTCACACCTCGCAGTATCTGCTGAACTAAACTGTCAAATTTAGCGTGAAACTGGTCCCAGTGTGAAGAATTCCAGCCTCTAATGTGAGACCAGAGAACAATCACAGCGTCTGTGTGCGCTAATGCTACTAGTTTTATTCAGTCTCAGTGGTCTTTAATTACTAAGGAGATGAAATGTGTTTTTTCTTTCTTTTTATTTAGCAATTTTACCCATTAGACTACCCCCCCCCCACACACACACACACACACTTTGTTTTATCTGCACTGATAAGATGGATAATTATTTTGTCATGTTTTGATTTACAGTTTTATTGGAAGTAGAAATTCCTTTTTAAGGAAAAAAGACAACAAAGCACCACTTATACAATCTCAAGTAATCAAAGGAGATCAGTTGTTTCTTGTTGTGATAGAACAGGTAAAGATTTTGGAAACAGGCGTACTGCTGACGGTCCTCCCACTAATGACTGTTGTTCCTGTTGTTCGTCGGTTGTGAACTGGAGGAGCTTCCAGTCAGTCAGCGCCAGTCAGAGAGCCCACAGACCATGTTGGGCTGACATTAGAGCCTCACTGCTCAATGAGCTGCAAGTGAGAATGGAGGCATAACCCATCAGAAATCATACACACACACACACACACACACACACACACACACACACACACACACACACACACACACACACAGCAGCTGTACAGTATTGTCAGTTTTCCGGCTGTGTCTCCATGATAACAATGAGTTGTGGACTAATTGAATCTGCAATAAAACTGACACACAAAACCTCTCTCTCACACACGCACGCACACACACACACACACACTCACACACAGACTCATACAATGTGCAGCTGAATCAATAGATAAGCTGCTGACAGTTAATCAGGCTTCTGCTTGCTGAGATGTGGAGTTCCCTGGAAATACTTTGATTTTCACATATTGTGTCCATAACTAAAATAATCAGCTACCTTATCACAGTCCTGCTTAAACTCTTCCTCCTCATTTATTCACTCCTCTTCCTGCTGCATTTTGATCTACTTCCTCTCCTCTTTCACGGTTTCCATCGGTGTGTGTGCGAGCCCCGCCCTAAATGAGCTGATGGAGGTGTTTTCTTCTCTCTGCAGCCCCCAGCGCTCCTCCTCAGAACATCACCTTAGAGGTCGTCCTGTCAAGGGTGAGCTTCTACTCTCTTGTCCAACTTGTGTATGTGTGTATGTGTGTATGTGGTGAGGGTCCAGGGGCCCCGGCCGCTGAGGTCTTCTGAATAAATATATGTGTTACAGAAGCAGCAGCGTGGGTGAGACTTCAGACTGCTACTAAAAACTCTTTTGTCTTGTTAAAGGAGCTGAAAACGACATTGTGACATGTAATAATTTATCAGCAGAGGTGACTGATGTGTGTTCTGACCCAAATTTAAAGTGACGTTAACATCAGTCAGGGGTTCCTCCGAGAACTGCCGTTGTTTTCTGATTCGATCTACCTGCTGTTATAAACACGACCTTGTTCGAGGGGCAGAAATGCTTTCTTAAACAAGAATATTAAAAAGAGAGAAGATAGTACAAAAGACAAGCGCATCCTCCTCTAAATGTGTTCAGTCCTGTTGTAGCAGCATGATACCAATAACTGTCATCATATACAGTATTCAGATCACCACACGAGCATTTGCAGCTATATCTTCTTAAACTAAAGGACTAAACATTATATTCAGGATTCCCCACTGAGGAAACAGATTATCCATGACCCCCCCCCCCAAGCCTGTCTGTGCCAGCTTAAATCTCCTGAATCTAGCGTCTTCTAAATACCATTTTACTGAAGTAAAACCAGGACAACACCGACATGTAACTGATAAAGGATGGATGTTCTCAGTCACCGTCTCAGCATCTCTCTCATGAGCGTGATGAAGCAGCGGTGGCTCCGCCCCCAGCTGGACTCACACCTCTACTGCGGCTGCAGCAGCTCTCACAATAGAGGAGATGAGGACGGCGATGAGGGACGCAGACCGAGACCGGGTCACACGAGGACGCGCTCGCACGTCAATGCAAATATCCCCCTGGAAAGATGCCTGTAAGATTCCCACTGACTCGGCGGGATTAATGCTGATGATCTGGAGGAGCGGCCATTTGGAGAGTTTCCTTAAGTAGAGACGGCCTCTGTTATCTCAGCGATAGTGTGAGGCAGATCAAACACCTTCCAGCTTGGTGCTGCTCCAAAGCCGTTTGTTACTGAGGGACACATTCAAACACACATTCCCTGAAAGATGGAATGTCTCTGCCTGTCTGAGAGGAAAGGTGAGATTGTGCCATTGAGTGTACCTCAGTAGGAGGTGTGGAGGAACCTCCTCTCCTGGTGGACGTATCAGCCTTCAGACGTTCCAGGTTCCTGTCCTTCCCAGACCAGAAACGACCCCGCTGGGAAGTTCTGAGGGACTTTGGAGAAGTCATTGAGCCGTTTGGATGCCAGAGGGGGAAGCCAATCAAGTTGAGGGTCAGCATTTATGGAGCAGGAATCAGCAAGAAGGTTGAAGGAGGAGCCACACCTTCGCTCCTCCTCCTCCACAAGAGAACGACTGGAGATGATGGAGCCTGTTGAACCACAGCTCCCCTGGGCAGCGCAGGGTCCCCCTCAGCGTTGTTGTTGTCTTTGGGCGGTCTCTGTGACAGCGGCGAAGGGTCCACCCACGACATCATGTTTCAGAAAATAACATTTTATTTAAGAAATGATTTAATTTTGAACTCTCACAAAAAAAGCAGAGTTGAAAGTCTCAATCAAATAAATTAAAAGGCTGCACTTAAATTATCCATCATCTATTATTATGCTATACTATTATAATCATCAACTACAATTAAACAAACAAACAAACACAAATAAAAGACTTTGTTCAGATATTGTGTAGTTTTGGTGTCGCTGGCACGTCAAGTGCTGTCAAACGTCTCTGAAGAAGGCGAATGCTGATCACCGAAATTGTACAAGGTCTGAAGAAGTTAAAAACTGACTTATAAGAAGACATAATACAGGTTTTTGAGACCAATGACATACACTTAAATCAACAACAACAGCAACAACAACAGAAGCAAAACAGTGAGTTTCATCAATTTAATTAAACTAAATATTCATGAGCTCACCTCTGATGTTACCTGACATCAACCGGCTTTTACCGTAGTGCACTTAACAAAGGGACACAGCAGATTTGGACCTCAGTCCTCACACACACACACACACACACACACACACACACACACACACTCACACACACACACCATATTAAAGGATGCACCCTCGTTTTTGAGAACATCTCAAGGTCTCAAGTGCCTCATAGTGCAGAAGATATGGTACCAGTATTGATCCATGTATAAGGGCATCAGAGTATAAGATGCACTGTTGGTTTTTGAGATGTGAAAGGCTTTTAGGTGCTCTTATAGTACAGGTCATACGGTAATTTATATTCCCAAATCATGCAGAGCCACAACATGAAGATGAAAGAGTCGCATGCGGCTCCAGAGTCACGGGTTGCCGACCCCTGTCCTGGAAGATCGGTTTAGGGTTTGTATTAGACCCATCTTATGTTGTAGAGGACGATGGGACTCAAAAAGGTGATGCTGGTCCACGCACGTGCACGTGCCCTTCCTCTACACTTGACAAGTGACTCGTCTCTTCACGGGTGACCTTGGTGTTCAGGTCCACCGGTGATGTGGTCAGTAAAGGCTTCCACTTCCCTCATCTGGATTATAATCCACATGTCCTTCACATATCTGTAATAATAATACTACTAATGATAATAGTAATGATAATAATGATAATAGCAATAATAATGATAATAGTAATGATAATAATGATAATAGCAATAATAATGATAATAGCAGTAATAATGATAGTAGCTGGGACTGTATTGATGTAGGGGTTGGTAGAACGAGTTTGAGATGTGGGGATTGTGGTGTTGTGCTGTTTCCTCACTCTGGGGGGGACAGGTGGAAAGAGGTGGCACTTTTGGTAGGACAATACCATGAACAAATGTCGTAGGATGCTATTGTAGGATACTGTTGTAGGACAAAATCTTAGGACACTTTTGTAGAACACGATCGTAGGACACTATTGTAGGACACTATCGTCGGACACTATCGTAGGACACAATCATAGGACACAATCATAGGACACTATTGTACAACACTATTGTAGGACACTATCGTAGGACACTATTGTAGGATACTATCGTAGGACACTATTGTCGGACATTATTGTAGCACACAATCATAGGACACTATTGTACGACACTATTGTAGGACACTATCGTAGGACACTATCATAGGACACTATTGTAGGACACTATTGTAGGACACAATCATAGGACACCATTGTAGGACACTATTGTAGGACACTATCGTAGGACACTATTGTAGGACACTATCATAGGACACTATCGTAGGATACTATTGTAGGACACTATTGTAGGACACAATCATAGGACACTATCGTAGGACACTATTGTAGGATACTATTGTAGGACACTATTGTAGGACACAATCATAGGACACTATCGTAGGACACTATTGTAGGATACTATTGTAGGACACTATTGTAGGACACAATCATAGGACACTATCGTAGGACACTATTGTAGGACACTATCATAGGACACAAGCATAGGACACTATTGTAGGACACTATTGTAGGACACTATTGTAGGACATTATCGTAGGACACTATTGTAGGACACTATCATAGGACACAATCATAGGACACTATTGTAGGATACTATTGTAGGACACTATTGTAGGACACAATCATAGGACACTATTGTAGGACACTATCGTAGGACACTATCATAGGACACAATCATAGGACACTATTGTAGGACACTACTGTAGGACACTGTATGGTAGTGTAGGTGCTTGTCTTGTCAGCACCGTCCTGGAGTTCCAGGGTCTTTCAACCATGACTCCACATGTGCAGCTGGAGCCGACTGAGCTAGAGGGCACCTGTGTGGTCCACGCTAGTGGACATTTTCTTCTGAAGACTGTTGATGACTGCAGCTCCCTCAGATGTTGGTATTCAGCACACGTGACAAGAGCGAAAGACAAACGTTTTCCAGCGCAAACATGAACAGCTAATAATTTACATCCATGAGACGAGGGTCGGACTGCTGCTGGAGATTCTGAAGGCCACTGATAATTGCGTTCTTTCCGGCTGTCTGGATGGGAGTTGATATGTTCATGGAGTTGTCTGCTTGACTAATGATACTTTCCCCGGCCAGACATTCATAATCTATTCAGTCGGGTAACTGACGCCCATTAAACAGCAGTTAAACCCCTCAATTCAAGTCAACCTGTTCCACCCATTTAATCCTGCACCCTGAAATGAGTGAACATTTACGGTAGAGTTTGAATGATTTATAATTGTGCTGTCACTCACTTAACCCATGAGGACCCACACCATTCCGCCTTAGAGCAAAATTATAAGCCCAGCCCAAGACGGTTTTATCTGTGTGGTTACGTATGCTGAGCTCAGCAGTAAATATACTGCTCAGTAAAAATGCTCATTAATTATACCTGCCCTTTCTTATACTTGGCTCAGAGGACATAATGTTGGTCTGGAACATCAAAAAGCCTCTGTGGCGTTTGTGGTAGGACCTGGATTCACACGTGTGTGTTGATCCAACGCCGTTGGAGGGTGGATGTTGATCCCATAAAGGTGATAATTACAGGCGCAATTGTGTCCAACGTTGTCACTTTAAGGAACCAACATTTTCTGCAGTTACATATAGGGGAGATTTGGGCTGATTATAGATATTTGGTGCTATCGGAGGTGTTTAGGAGCCACAGGTGGCCCTTCTGAGTTGACAGAACTGGCCCACGGGCCCCCAGTTGGATGGCTGAGGGAAGGTAGAAAAGAGATCATAAACATCTGGAGTCAACAGGACACATTTTAAGATGCTGAAGTAGAAGGACAAAGAACAGGTTCATGATTATTGAATCTAGACTTTTCATTCAGCGACTCAGATTGAAAACGTCTCTGAGGTTTTCTCCCTTCGGTGAAACCTCGCTGTGTAAGATTTTTATTTTTCTCTTTTGGTTCTCTGGAGCATCTGGCCGTGGTTGCTGTCTGTGTGGCCTTCAGATGAAGAAATAGGAGTCATCAGAGTTTGAGATGTTCTAAAAATATAGATCATATCACTCAGACTGGGCAGGAGGTCTGATATGTTATTTGAAATAGCCTTCATGTCTGCTTCCAGCTATAATGCTCTTCAGCCACCCACGTACATTCCTTTACATCCTTCTTGTGTATACAGAAAAAAAGCTTTCAAGTACTTGAGAATATATTCCTTTCACAAAATAGAATGAAAGGTGTTCGGGGTTCATATGTCATAAATCTGGAAATCACATCATCCTCTCTGTATAGCAGGTTTCAGAAGCTCAGTTCATTTCACTGAAGACGCAGAAAAGCAGGTTATAAACAGTCAAGCATGGCGATTGCTCTGTGGTTTGTGTTCTGTGATGATTACAGATGGAACACCGGAGCGGAATCAGCAGGTTATTGATGTTAATCCGATCAACCTGATATTTCCTCCTGTCAGTCTAAAACACGCAGGCTAACACGGCATTCTACGCATCCACACATCTGCGCTGTGCCCAGAATGACTCATTCTGGGAGCTCACCATCCAGGGCTCTCCAGTTTGGAGACTCCACATATGATGAGCCGTGGGTGGAAACCACCACAGCATCCTGGTGCCACCTGCTTTACGCAAGGCTGTCTCCTCTTCTCTGGCTGGTTTGTGAAGTTGCCCTACCCCTCCTCTCCTACTACCCCCCTACCCCTACTGCCCTACCCCTACTGCCCTACTACTGCCCTACCCTACTGCCCTACTACCCCCCTACCCCTACTGCCCTACTACTGCCCTACTACTGCCCTACCCCTACTGCCCTACTACTGCCCTACTACCCCCTACCCCTACTGCCCTACCCCTACAGCCCTACTACTGCCCTACCCCTACTGCCCTACTATTTCACTGAAGACGCGGAAAAACAGGTTATAAAGTCAAGCATGGCGATTGCTCTGTGGTTTGTGCAACGTTACAGTTGTGGCCCTACTACTGCCCTACCCCTACTGCCCTACTGCTGCCCTACTACCACCCTACCCCTACTGCCCTACTACTGCCCTACTACCACCCTACCCCTACTGCCCTACTACCACCCTACCCCTACTGCCCTACTACCACCCTACCCCTACTGCCCTATTACTGCCCTACCCCTACTGCCCTACCCCTGCTGCCCTACTACTGCCCAACTACTGCCCTACCCCTACTGCCCTATTACTACCTTACCCCTACTGCCCTACCCCTGCTGCCCTACCCCTACTACTGCCCTACCCCTACTGCCCTATTACTGCCCTACCCCTGCTGCCCTACCCCTACTACTGCCCTACCCCTGCTACCCGCTTCAAGACCCCCCCTAAACAGTGCCACCGGTCTATAAAGACTGGCTGGTTTCCATGGCAACACAGTAGTTTGTTACCTGTGCCTTCTGTGTACCTGAGGTTGGAGAGGATGGAGCTGGAGTGTCTGCCCCCCCTCTGGCCGCTCAGCTGGTCTGGGTTTGATTGAGGTTGTCTGAGCATGAGAAACGTGAGCTCTCACCGTGACGTTGTGTCATCTGGGCCCAGCGATGCTGCTGGTTGTCGTGTCAACAGCGTTTTTTAAAGGAACATCAGGTGTGAACACGCCGCTTCAGGTTGTCTCAGTCCAGCTGTCAACGTTCTCGGCATTCCGACGCTGCTCGTCTCTGTCACCGATCCCGCTCGCTCGCTCGTGTCAGCAGATCAATCGCTCCTAAAGCGAAGAGGGAAGCTGAGGTGGGGGGGAAGGGGGGCTCACGTCCTGTTTCTTTCTGGCAGTTTGAAACGTATTTTTTTATTTTGCATGTTGCACTTTTTTAAAAGTGTTTTTACTGTTTTTGTCCTCGTGTGTGTTGAGGACAAATAAAGCTGACTGAGTTTCTGATTGGTCCACCCCCCCACCCAGTCAGCTGACCTGGCTCCCAGCCCTCCCCT
Source organism: Lagocephalus sceleratus (assembly GCA_911728415.1). NCBI lineage: Eukaryota > Metazoa > Chordata > Actinopteri > Tetraodontiformes > Tetraodontidae > Lagocephalus > Lagocephalus sceleratus. The sequence continues at coordinate 594,622 of CAJVRN010000027.1, forward strand.
TGCTGCCAGGCACCTCAGCAGGGAGTCCGGCGCCACATTTAAGGGAGCCTTGATCCTGGGAGCGTGTCCAGAGTCTAGTGTAGCTGATGTGCAACGTTACAGTCGTGGCAGAAGAAAAGAAAGACACGGACACGGAGCGTGGCTCCGGATCAAGGCCCTTGGCCCTGAGTTGGCCGGAAACCAAAGAAAATCTAGAAGGAAACCTGCGTAGAGCCGACAGGCCGGTATTCCGGAGGTAGAACGGGATCGGGAAGAGACGGTTGAGTCAGATTATTAAAAGGAAAACCTCCACCAGAGAGTAACACGCACCCTCAACACAGATGTGAGAGCGCTTGAGGTGCTGGAGATGATTTCCCCTCAAATCAATAATTTTGATGGTAATCACTTTAACCGCCGGAGCGCCCCCGCCCTCAGCGGACGGTTCAAAGCCGCCTGACTCCCGGTTCTCGGCGGGCGGCGGCTCGTTGGGCTCGTTACCTCCTGACCCGGAGCCATGCGCGTCCCCACCGAGAGCGCCGCAAAAATCCAAACGGCTCCAGCTGATCTGGTCCTGCTGATTCAGAGTTAAAGGTGAAGCCGGGGGGGGCGGAGCAGCAACCCCCCCGCCTGGAGCCCCGCGCTAATCAGTTCTGCTGTAATCAGTTAGCAGGACGAGGAGGAGCAGGTGCAGCTAAATGTTAATGAATTCCACAGCGGTTGTTGTCACGGCAACGCTGGCTGCGTGTCTCAACGACGTGTGGGAGCCATTAGAGGAGCCGCAAGTGATACCAGCACAGCTTTAAGAGAGATCCTGGATGAACCTGGAACATCACACCTGAGGGGTGGACTGGTGTGGGCAGGTGTGGGCAGATGTGGACAGATGTGGGCGGGGGAGTCCACCCTGATAGGACCTTCTGCCCCTACTAGGGTCGTGACCTCTGCACCCTTACTCACGATCATCAGCTTTTAAGCAACAACAACAACAATAACCACAACAACAACCATAACAACAACCACAACAACAACACAACAACCATAACAACAACCACAACAGCAACAACAACCATAACAACAACCACAACAGCAACAACAACCATCACAACAACCACAACAGCAACAACAACCATAACAACAACCACAACAGCAACAACAACCATAACAACAATAACCACACCAGCAACAACAACCACAACAGCAACAACAACCATAACAACAACCATAACAACAACCACAACAGCAACAACCACAACAGCAGCAACAACAACAGCAACAACAACAGCAACAACAACACAACCATAACAACAATAACCACACCAGCAACAACAACCATAACAACAACACAACAACATGGACTGGGGCGAAGGCTAGCTTCCTGCTGATCGCGACCCCTGGGGTCACGGCGGCGCTGAGGTCCGATGGCGTAGACGGCGTCGGTGGTGGTGGAGCGTTGGCCTCACTCGTCTTCTGGTTGACGTTTTGGGAGCTCGGCAGGTTCGGTCTGGTCACGACCCCTCATGGACCTGGTCAGAGTCAGTGGTGACCCCCGACCTTCCAGGTGATGAGAGTCATGTGACTGGTGATGTCATCGTAGACAGCGCTGCACCCGTTTGTCTTAATGAAGTCAGTCTGAAACAAATCAATTAAGATGGGTATCATTTAGCAGCAGGGTGCTCTGTGTGCGTGTGTGTGTGCGCATGTGTGTGTGGTAACAAGGTTGTCATGATTAGGAGGAGCTCGTAAAAGCTAAGAATAGGAATTTTAAATGAGGCAGGACTAATTTAAACAACAGGGATGAATTAATTACAGTTAATTCAGATTCATTTATCTTAATTCATATACATTTAGCACAAGGTGGAGTGTGTGTGTGTGTGTGTGCGTCTCTTTGATTGCAGCAGTCCCTGGACAACATCTGTGTGTGTGTGTGTGTGTGTGTGTGTGTGTGTGTGTGTGTGGGTGTGTGTGTGTGTTTGTGTGTGTGGAGGCTGAACTTCTCTCCCCTTGTCTTCAGAGCATCAAGGTGTTGTGGCAGCCGCCCCCGCGGAGCTCCCAGAACGGCGTCATCACCGCCTACAAGATCAAGTACAGGAAGACGGGTCGCCGTGGCGACCAGGAGGCCCTTGAGCCCAACAACTTCTGGTACCTGTTCACAGGTGAGGCTGGACGGTAACAGCTCGCAGCAGATGAGAGAGGAGGAGAAGAAGAGAGAACGATCACGCTCGTCTTGTGGCTCCTGTAGTTTGAGCCCAGATGTGTGCAGATGTGAAGTTTGTTCTAATGGGACAACCAACACAACCTGAAACCTCCACAACACCAAGAACACATCATCATGGAGACACACACACACACACTAACGCACACACACTCACACACACTCACACACACACACACACACACACACACACACACACACGGGGCGGGGTCTGTTGGGGGCGGGGTTTCTTCCTGTCAGGGGTGGGGTCTGGACAAAGATCAAAGCAGAATGGGGGTTTTCTCCCGGGGGCGTTGACCCCGTGTGACCTCTGCCCCCTCAGGTCTGGAGAAGGGAAGCCAGTACAGCTTCCAGGTCGCAGCCATGACGACGAACGGGACGGGTCCATTCAGCGAGTGGGTCACCGCGGAGACGCCAGAGAACGACCTGGACGGTACGTGTGTGTGTGTGTGTGTGTGTCTGTGTGTGAGAGAGTGTGTGTGTGTGGAGAAGAGGAGGAGGAAGATGAGGTAAAGGAGGAAGAGGAGGAGAAAGAGGGAGAGAGGAAGAGGAAGAGGAGGAAGAGGAGGAGAAAGAGGTGGTGAAGGAGAAAAAGGAGGAGGAAGAGGAGGAGGAAGAGGGAGAAGAGGAGTAGCAAGAGGAGGAAGGGAGGAGGAGAAAAAGGAAGAGAGGAAAAGGAGGAGGAATAGGA
>CAJVRN010000027.1:602500-615000 GCA_911728415.1 Lagocephalus sceleratus
CTTCATCACTACAACCACACACACTCTTCATCACTACAACCACACACACTTCATCACTACAACCACACTTCATCACTACAACCACACTCTTCATCACAACCACACTCTTCATCACTACAACCACACACACTCTTCATCACAACCACACTCTTCATCACAACCACACTCTTCATCACTACAACCACACACACTCTTCATCACAACCACACTCTTCATCACAACCACACTCTTCATCACTACAACCACACACACTCTTCATCACAACCACACTCTTCATCACCATAACCACACTCTTCATCACAACCACACTCTTCATCACTACAACCACACACACTCTTCATCACAACCACACTCTTCATCACAACCACACTCTTCATCACTACAACCACACACACTCTTCATCACAACCACACTCTTCATCACAACCACAGTCTTCAACACTACAACCACACTCTTCATCACAACCACACTCTTCAACACTACAACCACACTCTTCATCACAACCACACTCTTCAACACTACAACCACACACACTCTTCATCATAACCACACTCTTCATCACTACAACCACACTTTTCATCACAACCACACTCTTCATTACTACAACCACACTCTTCATCACTACAACCACACTCTTCATCACTACAACCACACTCTTCAACACTACAACCACACTCTTCATCACTACAACCACACACTCTTCAGAAAGAACACCAGCTCATTGTCCATCAAAGCAGAGTGTCCATGGCGATTGTAGACTGTAGTGGACAGAGAGGAGGACCGGAGCCATCAAGGGTCTCTATCAGGACTCACAACAGACAACCGTACCGTCAACACCTTCATGTTGTCTCCTTGGGCCTAAGCTGTGTTGTGCTCCAGGATGGCACACTTCCCTGGAACGGTGTGCTCGGGGGTGGTACAGTCGGTCACACGTCATTACAGTCGCTGTTACACCAGGTGTGTCAGACAGTCATGTGATGACACACGTGTCAGACGACCACCGAGGAGACTTGGGGGTGAGTTGGGGTGAGGGGGGGGAGGGTGGGGGAGGGGTGAGGGGGGCGGTCCTGCTCCGGCCAAAGTGTGACTGATGACATCCATCTGCTTCTGTGACCCCACTAATGGTTTATTTCACAACCAATAAAGCCTGACTTAATACAGCGTGAAATATTCCGGATGTTAAATATCTACAGAGCTCCAGAAGAAGCCTCACGCTTCCTCGCTGACCGAGTAACCTCGGCCCGTTCCGCCGCCTCTTCGCTCTCTGGGGATTCCTGCTTATCTGACCCCCATCTGCGGTTGAGGGGGGGTCCACACGACACTGTTTTATTAAAGTGGGCAGCAGAATCCAGACTGTAGAAACCCTTCATGTACACACAACACAAGTACCCACAAGTACTCACACACACAAAAACAACGTCATCAAACCCTCCGACCCTCTGTCTGGTTTCCAAGAACTCGGAGGCCAGAGGCGACAGCCCCCTCCTGATGTCTGCCGGTCGATGCCGTCCACGTTCGTCCCACTTCGGCCCTCGATGATCTGAGGAACATCTTCAGCTTTTCTCGATGTTTTTACGTCCACTGGGACCGTCCGTCAGCCCGGAGACATCCTGGTCCTCCCCAACAGACCTCAGTCACCTGGACGGTCCAGTCACACCATCCGCTCAAACGAAGGATCACTGGTGTAGGAACGCCGTTTGGGGACGCCCCGGCTACGAACACACTCTGGGTGTTACCGCTGGAGCCCATCATCACCTTTGACCTCACGTCCTACGAGAAAATAAGAAAATAAACAGCAACTGGGGGTTCAGGGTCCAGCTTGAGTCAGTGACGCAGGACCATTGATGGACCATTTGTGTTGATGTGTGTGTGTGTGCGTGCGTGTGTGTGTGTGTGCGTGTGTGTGTGTGTGCCTGTGTGTGTCTTCCAGCAGTAGATGAGTGTTACTGGATTAGCAGAGCAGCAGCTGTCTCGTGGTCGTCCTACCTTTTGTCTCTGCTCTGTCTGTTTCATACGGTGGCCCTGCAGTGCAACTGACAACAACATTAACAGAAATCACAACAGCGTTAAAAGAAACACAACGTTAACAGAAATCACAACAACGTTAAAAGAAACACAACGTTAACAGAAAATACAACGTTAACCAGTCAGGTTCGTTGTCAGGGACAATTCATACTTGGTGGAGGGACCTACGTCTCCCAGTTAGGTTGATCCTGATGTTGTGAAGATTGTTGTTGTCTGTTCATGTTGTTGTGTTTTCTGTGTTAACGCTGTTGTCAGATGCACTTCAGGGCCACCGTATCTCATGTTGTGTTCTCCCACCATCGGCTGTAATGCTTAAACGACGATCACAGCAGTGACCAAAGTTATGAGATCACGTGACCTATGTCGGATGTTTGTTGTTGGATGGTCCGTTAAGATCAAGTCTGCTGGTGCTCCCAGCATCAGGACGGCCCCTCCCAGTCCAGCGCTCAACCCTCCGACCAGAACAGATTATTGTACGTTCAAAGGGAAGCCCGGTCGTGCCGGAGCTCAGAACCATCTGCACATTTCATGGACGTTAGGAAAAGAAATTGGGTTTTAGAATAAAAGTCTGTGTTCAGAGTTCAGTCAGGTGTTCTAATAACTTTGACCACTGCTCTTCTTCCTCTTATTTTAAACTTTAAGTGCAGAAATTGTTTTTTTTAGTGCCCACTAACTCTCTTTTCCATTCAGTGTTTTATGGAACTTGAGGTTTTTATTTCACTAAAGGAGAAGTGATTGATGTCAACAGGACCCCAGCCGTCCTCTCACTGATGCTCATCATTAAACCTCAGATCATTTCAGATGATAAATCTCACTCCTGCGTGAATCTCAAGCTCCAGACCTGTTTAGAGGTTTATAACTTACCTGTTTAATAATGCTGTCGTGCTCTTTTCTTCCTCTCTTCTGTGTTTTCACCTCCTCATTCATCATCGACTCCTCCTTCCTTCCTCTAAACAAACACTCATTTCTGCTGCATGTCCCCCTCAACCGTGTGTGTCCTGGTGTCTTCATGTGTGTTTGTTGCCCTTCTTTTATCCGTGCACATAACCTCACACAAACCACTTGACTTGCTGGTTGCACAAATGGGTCCATTTCCACACCCCTCTCAGACCCCATAGACCCGTCTGAGGATGACCTCTTCCATCTCTTTGATAAATACCCCACTCCCATGCCAGACACCAGCACCCCCATGATCCCCCCAGTGGGAGTGCAGGCCGTGGCCCTGTCCTCAGACTCGGTCCGGGTCTCTTGGGCTGACAACTCCATGACCAAGAACCAGAAGACGTCTGAGGTGCGCTACTACTCCGTCAAGTGGAAGACCAGCTACTCCACCAGCGGGAAGTACAAGGTAACCACCGCGGGCCCCGGTGCCCCTGTAGCCCTCAACCAGTGTCCTGGACTGGAAACAAGGCAGCAGAAGTTCCCCGTCAGTGTGGGAGGCGCCAAACATTTTACTTCAGTGCAATCGGCTGTAGACGTAGGGTGTTCCTTCCCGTTGTTCGTTAGCGGATGTTGAAAACTGTCTGACTGTCTCAGGGTTCATCTCCTGACAACCAGCCAAGTGGCCTTTCAGTGACAGTCACACGCTGTGACAGGCCGTTAAAGCACATTTCCAGGACGCGTAGGGAAGGTTGGCATCAACACTGCCAACTACAAAACACCGTCACGGACGGCGGAGCTTCTGCTTTTGTCCTCTAAGTGGATGAGCAGCTTTGTATTCCGGTCTGGAGCAGCAGCTGTCTCCGGGCTCGGCTAACGGTGTCTAAGTGCGTCTCTGCTGTGTCCCAGTCCGCAGACACCACGGCGCTCAGCCACACCGTCACCGGCCTCAAAGCCAACACCATGTACGAGTTTGCTGTCATGGTTACCAAAGGCCGCAAGTCCAGCACCTGGAGTATGACGGCACATGCCACCACCTACGAAGCAGGTGAGCCTCTCACGGAATTCCAGCGCTATCGTACCGTATCGTTTGGTTTGGTTTGGTATCGTACGGTTTTGTGTGGTAGCGTTTCTTCGGGTGAGTTCCTCTCAGTTCAAAGGCCTGACGTTAATCTGGAGCCCTGAAGCCAGCTCTTATCGTGATCTCCCACATGGCAACACACCCCAGATCAGACTCAGATGAGCTTTTGAGGAGCAGGAGAACACCCTGAAGGTTTACAGTCACCATCCAGTACAATCGGAATCCTCACACACTCACACTTGGCTCAGCAGCAACCACACACACACACACACACACACACACACACACACACACACACACATAGGACTGGCTGTAGACCCAGAATTAGCCTTACAGGTGTGTGTGCGTGCGTGTGTGTGTGTGTGTGCGTGCGTGTGTGTGACCAGGCGTGCAGGAATCATACCTATCTGTCAGCCCCGCCTCCAGCCTCCGCTGTGATGAAAGAGCAAGCCGTGTGATCGTGTTCAGGCTGCTCAGGCTCCTCACAGACGTTCCATTGGTCAGTACCAACAAACGAGTGCGCTTAAGAGCCGGTCTACATCCAGCACAACCTCGGCCCGCCACTGCTGCTCTTCTCTTCCTGTACTTGAACAGGAAACATGCACATTCTGCTTTTTTGAGCGTCCACTGATATGAACCGTATGACAACACCTCCCTTCAGGGACCTGTGGTGGTGAAGGTGCTCTTACCTTCCCTGCATCTCTTTGACCTCAGCCTGGTGAAGCTCCCCCCACCAGAAGCTCTTGAGCTTCCCTGAAGGTCTTCCTCTTGGTCCCAGAGGGAAAAGAGACCCAAACGTTGGTGGTCCAGACTGTCCCTCCAGCTCAGCTGATTGGCTGATCTAAACATTCCTCCTGACCCTGAGGAGACTCATGGTAGATGTTTGTTGGGTCTCCTGCCCCTGAGGGGTTCTCCAGCCCCCCTGTGAGAGAAATATTTGGGAGAAGTTCCACGACTCTCATGAGGAATTAGTTCACAGTTCACAGAAGATGTGGGTGGATGTTGCAATACAAGGAATAAAGTCAGTTTATGGATCATGTTTTCAACAGTTGTGTAGCAAAGGTAAACCAAATACTCTGATTTTAACGGGATTAAGTAAAATAGTCACAACTAGGACACAGAAAAGTTGACTTTGTACTCAGGAGAAATTGTTTTTGCAAAAACAACATTAATGTCCAAGTTTCTCCGACTCTTTCTGAACAAACACATAAAATAACAGGGGTGAATAATGTGGGGATCAAATCCAAGAGAAGAACAGCAGAAGTTATTCTTTATAAAGACTTTAAAACCTCGCCTCTGTTATTTTAGTGTATTTTAATCAAACATCACCTGGTTAATAACAATAAAAGTGCTCTGGTCAAACATGTGGACCCAGAGCTGAAAACAGCAGAAATGAGACGAGAGTGGAGGTGGATGGATGCTCGGAGCAAAGACGGGCTTTGTACTGTGTAAGAACATAGTAATAAGGTTGTGTAATTACATAATAATGTTGCGTAATGACTTAATAATGGTGCTGTAGCTCCCCTCAGATGCTTCGTCTGTTGACGTGACCAAACATCACTTTGGTTTTCTGTCCCACCTTGTTGAGTAGTCCTACGTTAATGTGGTGTCCCCAGACGTCCTGCTGATATAGGCTTGATGGTTGGACATGGACGGAACCCCCTGAGCATTGTTTCATGATCCAACAGTATCGTTTGATAGCTTCAGTGACAGTGTTTAGCTCAGCTGGTCGCGTCTATAGGTGTTGTTTTGTTTTCCTTTTGCTTGAGAAAGAACAACAGTGTTGTGTTTGGTGTGTGTGTCTATGTGGGTGTGTGTTCACTGTCATATCACTGTGTTAGTGTGTACCCAGAAAGAGTCGGTAGAGAGGCTGTAAATGTAGCTGAGGCAGGTAGACCCAGAGCGGCTCAAAAAGACTGTGTGAGGCCGCCACCACATAACTAATAAACCATTAAAGGCTATGTCTTCTACCCGCTAATGTGAGAAGGAAATAATAGAGCAGTAGAGACATGTGGGTTTGAGCAGTTCAGAGAGGGGAAATCAGAGAGGGAAGCGTGGTGGAGCCAGCTCCCCACGCCTGTGGTTTAGGGTACAAAAGTTGATGTACCAAGGCTAAAACCAGGTTTTATTATTCCTCTCTTATTTTGTCAAGAGGAATAAAGCTCTCTGGACTCAACCTTGTTGGACCCTGGTGGACTTGTGGATTGCTTAACAATCAGAATTTTTTAAAAATGTATTCTCTGGAAGAAGTTGTTGAATTCTGATTCCCCCTGAACGCTCAGGACCCTCTGAGATCTTTATTCCACCACTGAACTTGGGACAGCTCATCAGTCTAATCCAGAGATCTCCAGCTCTCCCCCAAAGGGCCGTGAGGCTGCAGGTTCTGGTTCCACCAGTCCAGCTCACCCAGTTTGACCAGTCAGCTGTTGAAGACTCAGATGAGTTGATGAAGTGAGTCCAGTCTGGTGCTGCTGCTGCTGGGTTGGACCAGAACCTGCAGCCTCACGGACCTCTGGGGGGGACCTGGAGACCCCTGGGGGGGACCTGGAGACCCCTGGGGGGGACCTGGAGACCCCTGGACTAATCAACCAGCTCTGCTCCATGCCCCTGCCTCCATGCCCCGCCCACTAGCTGCACTAACCCCACCCCCTCCCTCAACCATGCTGTTGGTGATTGGCTGGAGCCTGGTTCTTCTGTTTGGGTCCCACGGGGGTTCACGACCCCGTGTCGTCTCCAGATTTCAAACGTTTTCACCCTGAGTTCAGGAGGAGTCTCCAACGCTTTGAGACAGAAATGAAAGCGTGTCGGGTCCCGTCGTGAACCGTGAAGGGCGGCGCCCTGAGTTGTGGTTACGTGGCCACAAGGGGGCGCTGCTGTGGCCGTCTGTCCATCTAGAGGTTACATGTTCATCTCTCTTCTGGGTCACATGTTAGTTCAGCTCAAGTTGATCGTTTGGGTGTTTTATCTGCCTTCTGCTCTTCCACTTTTGTCAGACCCTCAAGTTATTACTCTTGGCGTCAGACGACGACTCTTCCCGAGCCACGGTATCCAGCTGTGTGTGTTCACTCGTTGTGGGACGCTTATTGAAGCGGACTTGGTGTGAAGCAGCCCCACCGTGGTGCTCCTGTGGTCTCCACAGATGGCCGCCTCGGTGGAACCTTTGATGACTTTAAAAGCCCAAACGTGCAGATCTGAAGCTGTGGGAGTCTAACATGTCTCACGTGTTGCAGATCGGGGGATAACTGAGGCTGCACACGTCTCCATAGTCGTGAATATAGATTCCAACAATTAAATATTGGTTCTGTGCGTCTCCTGCTCATAAATAAGCAGCTGCCAGCCTCACCACGAGGCTCCAGGCTGATTTATCAGTTCTTCTGAGGTTTCTCCAGATGTCAAATGTAAAACACTAAATATGACTTCAAACATTAACAATTCCCTGGTCATCACAAATCAAACTTCCAAATCACTGCTCATATACAGTGGTCTCCATGGCAACAGTTGAGGAGATGAGTCACATTTAAAGCTGCTCACAAGTGGAGCAAGGGCCAGAAAACAAGGGGGATTCTGAATTTAAACCTAATTTTATGACTCTACCCTCATCACTGGATACATTTTTATCACATTTTACATCAATATGAATATTTGATTAGGTTTAACTTCAGAAATATCTTGTTGCTTTTAACCAAAATTATAGCATTAATGTTCATTTCCATCCTGAATCAGTTTTATCTTTAAAACACACAAACCAAACCTCAAAAAGAGAAGAGAGAGACGCGTCTGTGACGGATTACCATTTAATCTGTTTAGTTTACACCAGTGGACTGAACACCAATGCTAACGCTGTTTTCCATTCCTCTTTTTCCTCTAATTGACAGCTCCTGGCTCCTGCCCCAAAGATTTAACGGTGATCAGTCGTGAAGGACGGCCCCGTTCCATTTTAATTAGCTGGCAGCCCCCGATGGAGGCCAACGGACGACTCACAGGTGAGGTGGAATCACGTTTGGGAAGGCAGAAAGGTCGTTTCACATCCCTCAGTCATGGTCAGTTAGAATCTGAGCCATCACTCAGGGTTGTGTTCTGATAAAACGGTGGTTTATCTCAAGCTTACGTCATCTCTTGTGTATATCTAATTCAGCTGTAGTGGTGGAGGTGTTGTTGCAAGGCTGGCTGAGTGTGTTTGTGCTGAAGTTTCTCAGTAAAATCAGCTTTTCCTTGTTAACAACAGTGTGTGTGTTCATTGAACAGGCTACATCCTTTACTACACGCTGGATAAGAACATGCCGATCGATGACTGGGTGATGGAAGCCATCAGCGGGGACCGGCTGACCCACCAGGTCGTGGACTTGAACCTGGACACAGTTTACTACTTCAGGATCCAAGCCAAGAACGCTAAAGGTGTTGGCCCGCTGTCAGAGCCCATCCACTTCAGGACTGCCAAAGGTGGGTGTGTGTGTGTGTGTGTGTGTGTGTGTGTGTATGTGTGTGTGTGTCTGTGTGTGTGTGTGTGTGTGTGTGTGTGTGTGTGTGCGTGCGTGCGTGTGTGTGTGAGTATGTGTGTGTGTGAGTGTGTGTGTTCCTTATTGTCTGTTTACCAACTTACTCTTGGTCTCTCTGGACCTTTTTAGTGGAACATCCTGACAAGATGGCTAATGATCAAGGTAAGCCTTTACCCATTGTACTGTGTGTGTGTGTGTGTGTGTGTATGTGTGTGTGTTTGACTTGTTAAAAATGTCTTGGCAAGTCCAGTAAGAGATAAAGTGTTGGATGCTGGATTAAAGGATAAATTGGTACCAGAGCAGGCAGGAGTTGGGGCCTGAGCCGGAGGTGGGGATGGGGGGGGTCATCAACACCACCAGAGGACCAGCTGGGCTCCATCAAACCTTCAGCCCAGAAGAGCAAAGCTGCACCAACCGCTCCAAACACCTGGACAGCCCAAAGGGACGAAGATTAAAACGATTGTAGAGCAACTTTCAACAAAGATTAAACAGACTGGGGCCGCAGACCAGTGAGACCAGTACTAGTGAGGCCAGTACCAGTGGGGCCAGTACCAGTGAGGCCAGTACCAGTGAGGCCAGTACCAGTGAGACCAGTACCAGTGAGACCAGTACCAGCAATGCCAGTACCAGTGAGACCAGTACCAGTGAGGCCAGTACCAGTGAGACCAGTACCAATGAGGCCTGTACCAGTGAGACTAGTACCAGTGAGACCAGTACCAGTGAGGCCAGTACCAGCAATGCCAGTACCACTGAGACCAGTACCAGTGAGACTAGTACCAGCGAGGCCAGTACCAGCAATGCCAGTACCAATGAGGCTAGTAACAGTGAGACCAGTACCAGTGAGGCCAATACCAGTGAGACCAGTAACAGCTTACCCGAGGACCCAACACCAGGAGACTGAAGCCTGTCTCAACTCTGGAGGCTCCAGCAACAACAGACAGAATCAGATGTGTCACACACGTTTAGGGGTTCTGATTAATCTGGACTCCACAGACACCTTGATAAAGGCGATTCAATTCACCTCTACACAATTAAACGATGTCATGTGCAACACAATAATGAAATATCCCACCAGTTGGAGCTCATTTAAAACATTTGGTGCTGGAGCCTCTAAGAGTATTCATAAAGACTTCCATGTTAATTAGAATTTGTGCTTGTCTGAAAACTTGTACTACAAGTTGTGATGATGTTAGGAGGCGTTAGTTCTGGTTCTCGGGGGGACAGATCGCTGTAACTGCTGAGCGAGGTGAGGCCGGCGAGCTTGACACATCCTGCTTTCACAACAGATCCAGCGCTCATTCCACTTTACAGGTTGAGCTGCTGCGGTGGAACTAAACATATTCTCTTCACTGTAAACAGAACAGCTCATAACCATAAAAAATACAGCAAAAAAAAAAGATTAAAGGCAGGAAGTGAGGATAAACTAAGACATGGAAATGAGGGGAAAAGGTTTGGAGACCAGACCTGCTCAAAAAAGCAGAGGGTAGCCTAAAGCTGGATGGGACAACATCTTCTTCAGTATTGAACTTGTTTTTCATTCTGCTCAACAACATCCACTCATCCGACTGAAGCACACTCGGTGACTAATTACGTGGAAAAAGAACATTTGTCTTCTGAGATTAAGAGAAAAGAGAATTCAGCCAACAGAAGCTTCTGGGTTTGTTAAGGCAAAGAAATCAGATCAGAACCTGATAACTTTATAGGAGCTGTGATTCAGTTCAGAAATACACTCAAACACACACTCGTCTGCACACCATCATCATCCTCACCATCATCATCATCACCATCATCATCATCATCATCATCATCATCACCATCATCACCATCATCATCATCACCATCATCATCATCACCACCATCATCGTCATCATCATCATCATCTGTCAGCTGGTCCCATGTGGAGTCAGAATCTCAAAGATTATTTAAAAAAATGAAAACAGTGTAGTGGCTGGAGCACTGAAACCTGATGATGATGGTGGTGATGATGGTGATGATGATGATTGTGATGATGATGTGGTGATGATGATGATGGTGATAATGATGATTGTGATGATGATGTGGTGATGATGATGATGATGATGATGGTGATGATGATGATGATGATGATGATGATGATGGTGATGGTGATGATGATGGTGGTGATGATGATGATGATGATTGTGATGACGATGATTGTGATGATGACGGTGATGATGCAGATGATGATGATAAATGTGACAATGATGATTGTGATGATGATGATGATGGTGATGATGATGGAGATGATGATGATTGTGATGATGATGATGATGGTGATGATAATGTTGTGATGATGATGATGATTGTGATGATGATGGTGATGATGATGATGATGGTGGTGATGATGATGATTGGGATGATGATGGTGACGATGATGATGATGATAATGGAGATGATGATGACGATGATAATGGTGATGATGATGATGAATGTTACGATGATGATGATGGTGGTGATAATGATGATGATGATGATGATGATGGTGATGATGATAGTGATGATAATGATGATGATGGTAGTGATAATGATGATGATGATGGTGGTGGTGATGAAGATGAAGATAGTGATGATGTGATGATGATGATTGTGACGATGATGTGGTGATGATGGTGGTGATGATGATGATGATGATGATGATAGTGATGATGATGGTGATGATGATGATGATGATGATGGTGATGGTGATGATGATGGTGGTGATGATGATGATGGTGGTGGTGGTGATGATGACGATTGCGATGATGATGGAGATGATGATGATTGTGATGATGATGGTGATGATAATGTTATGATGATTGTGATTATGATGATGGTGATGATGATGACGATGGTGGTGATGATGATGATTGGGATGATGATGGTGATGATGATGATGATGATAATGGAGATGATGATGACGATGATAATGGTGATGATGATGATGGTGATGATGATAGTGATGACAATGATGATGATGGTAGTGATAATGATGATGATGATGGTGGTGATGATGAAGATGATGTGCTGATGATGATGGTGGTGATGATGATGATGATAGTGATGATGATGGTGATGATGATAATGATGATGATGATGGTGATGGTGATGATGATGATGATGATGATGATGATGATGATGATAATGATGATGATGATGATGATGATGATGATGATGGTGATGATGATGATGATGGTGATAGTGATGATGATGATGATGGTGATGATATTGTTATGATGATGATGATTGTGATGATGATGATGATGATGGTGGTGATGATGATGATTGGGATGATGATGGTGATGATGATGACGATGATAATGGTGATGATGATGATGATGGTGGTGATAATGATGATGATGATGATGATGAATGTGACGATGATGATGATGGTGGTGATAATGATGATGATGATGATGATGATGATGGTGATGATGATAGTGATGATAATGATGATGATGGTAGTGATAATGATGATGGTGGTGATGATGATGATGAAGATGAAGATGGTGATGATGATGTGATGATGATGATGATTGTGACGATGATGATGGTGATGATGATGATGATGGTGATAATGATGATGGTGATGATGGTGATGATGGTGTGATGATCATGATTGTGACAACAATGATGATGATGATGGTGATGATTGTGATGATGATGATTGTGACGATGATAATGGTGATGATGATGATGAATGTGCCAATGATGGTGATGATGATTGTGATGATGATGATTGTGACGATGATGATGGTGATGATGATGATGATGATTGTGATGATGGTGATGATGAATGTGACAATGATGATGATGGTGATGATGGTGATGATGGTGATGATGATGATGATTGTGATGATGGTGATGATGGTGATGATGATGATGATTGTGATGATGGTGATGATGATGATGATGATGAAAATGATGATGATTGTGACGATGATGATGATGATAATTGTGATGGATGGTGCTTTGATGATATGATAATGAGCTCTGCTGATGAAGAAGCTTTGATGATGAAGGAG
>CAJVRN010000027.1:620000-632500 GCA_911728415.1 Lagocephalus sceleratus
CTCAGGTACGCTGAGAAGACCGCCGTGCTCCTCAAACATCTGCTCCAGCTGCTAACGACCCCATCTGCTCCCTCAGGAGGCGACGGTGACGAGGTCTCCAGCAGCATCTCCACGCTGGAGCGCTCGCTGGCCTCCAGGAGGGGCACGCGGGGGAAGATGATGATCCCCATGGACACGCAGCCCAGCAACACCCGTAAGAGCGCCGCTCTCCAGGAACCGCGCGAGTCTGAAAACAAAGATATTTAAAGAGCTGGCACCAAAAGAGCAATAACGATAAAGCAGGTCTTTCATTCATGAATCAAGAGGTTCTGGTGCTAAAATAATTGACCCCCTTAATTCTCCATTCTGTTTTGTCATCGCGCTCTCTTGATGTTCCTCGGAGCTCGCCTTTAAAGATCTCCTTTGATAAGCTCAGTTTGTGCGTCTGTCTGAACCACAGTCTGCCAGTGACACGTGCTCCTCCGCCCATAAACTAGTCCTCAGCTCATCCACAGGAGTTGGGTTTACAGAGTTTTTCCGATTAGTTCCACAGTAATCTGATTACTGCAGAGCCCCTCTGAGCTCCTCAGAAAAGGTTTCTAGCTCCTTCATGTCAGTTCCCCTCCTCAGTTTCCCTTGAATCAGGCTGAGGGAGCGTGGACGTGGACTGTTGTGTCCAGGTGTGGAGGTCATGTGACCAGCGGTCTGAAGGACGTTCCTGTAGGTCACCCTGAGCTCAGATGTTCCTGCTCCAGGCTGAATCTGGGGCCCATCCTCTGATTGTCAGCTGCTTGAAGTCACACCTTTTCCAGGCTAATGGTGGATTATGTAAGCGAGTCTGTCGCTTGTGGAGCTCAGAGGTGGCCTTGATGATCACAGCTCCAGTTGTTGTTTCTGTGGGGACGTCTCGTCTTTGATCCACGCGCTCTTCTCATCTGATTGAGTTCTCTGCTCGTGTTTTTGTCTTTGTTTGGTTTTTGCTCCTCTCTTTGTCTTTGTCTTATTTTTCATAATTCCCCTGGTTGCATCTTTACATCCGGCGCTGCTCCTGAATGAACACAACACAAAGTACAACAAAGTGCGCTGGTGTTGTTGTTGTTGTTGTTGTTGTTGATGGTGATAACGTTAAAGACAGTCAGGGAAACTTTGTCAACAGTTGTCCGTACTCTTCTGTAGGTCTTTGATCTGCTCGTCTTTACTCGATACACTCGACAGGCTCAGAGTTCACCAACATCAAAGGAAGAAGGAGAAGCGGAGGACGTTGATATAGTCGTTGATGGCTTGACCTTGACCTCTAACCTTCACTATTACACATTTCCCTGACAGAATCAGATGCTTTGCTCTGTGATGTAACAGCCTGCTCCAGTGTGTTTTATTCTGTTGTTAGTATGCAGCCATGTGCAGATAAAAGAACGTGCTTTGATGTGTTATCACAGTGTCAGTGTAGATAGTACAAGCTCACAGCTGTAAATTAACTTCCCAGATATGACTGATGCATTTCTTATTTATTTTAGTAAAAAAAGGCTTATTACACTTTAATCAGTGTCATGTTTGACAAGTTGTCGGCTGCAAATGAAATAACCATAAAACTTGTTTGTACTCCTGATTTTATTCATCATTTCAAGGCAGACGGTTAAATGTGTGTGAGCGGCTTTGGGCCCGCGGGCGGATGATTCTGGGGTTTGACTGAAGCCCTGGACTGGTCTTGTTTCAGCTGTGGTCAGTGCCATCCCAGTGCCGGCCCTGGACTCCTCCCAGTACTCTGGAATCCTGCCCTCGCCGTCCTGCGGTTTCACCCACAACAAGTTCATCCTGAGGCCGATGCCCTTCTCCACTCTGACGGTGGACAGATACACCCCAGGTACCACACACACACACACACACACACACACACACACACATGCTGGGTCAGGTCTACACACAGATCACCTGGAACCTTCTGGAAACACGCTTATTATGTAGATCAGATTATTAGTCTGATCAAACCAGATTATTAGTCTGATCAAACCATATTAGTGTGATCAGATCAGATTATTAGTCTGATCAAACCAGATTATTAGTCTGATCAAATCAGATTAGTGTGATCCAATCAGATTAGTAGTCTGATCAAATCAGATTATTAGTCTGATCAAACCATATTAGTGTGATCAGATCAGATTATTAGTCTGATCAAACCATATTATTAGTCTGATCAAACCAGATTAATCAGATCAAACCAGATTATTAGTCTGATCAAACCAGATTATTAGTCTGATCAAACCAGATTATTAGTCTGATCAAATCCGATTATTAGTAACCCTGTCCAGATATGATCAAAGTGATTGGGATGTATTAAAAACTGATTCCCTTTATCTATACCTAACCACCCTCAGGACCCTAACTCAGTCCCAACCTTAAAGCCAAACCTTGACCCTCACACACGCGCACACACACACACACACACACACACACACACACACACACACACACACACACGCACACACACACACACACAAACACACACACCTTTCAACAGTAGTTAATTACTAGTTTATTAGGGGTGACTCAGTACCAGTTTACTTCCCGCTTGGCTCGTATCAAACGTCTGAGGACGGCGGGGGGGGGCGGGTCCAGACGCGCTGGATCATCAGGTCCAACAGAGTCCAGCTGCGTCACGAAGCACAGCTGACGGACGGGTGGGAGGGTCCGAGATGGCGTCCAGGAGGATTTAACCGAGGCTCACGTGTCCAGTAAGGAGCGGTAATAGAAGTAGAACGTTGAATCGCTGTGTTCGAATCATCAACGGTCGTTGAGCGCTGATGGACGAATCAGCCGAGTGTCTCGGCCGAGTGCGGCGAAGCGTCCTGATAGCCCCGCCCACTTTATACAGGTCACCTTGTATAAGTCTGATTAATGCTTCTGATCATGGGGACATTTATCATGGGTCATGTTTTAATCATGATCGCGAATAAGAAGAATTTTTAAAGAGCTCCAAAACTAAAGAAGGAAAACTGGTGTATGTGCTGTTGCTGCGTCCTTGTTGCTTCTGCCTGTGATCACTGGAAATCGTCCAGCTCTTCTTCCTCTGCTCTTCTTCCTCTCTTATCAGCTGCCCTCCCTCCTTTGTTCCCTTCTTCCCCCTCATCCCTTCATCTTTTCCTCGCCGGGCTGCGATGGCTCCGTGGGCCCGTGTTCTCTCTCTTGACTGGCAGCAGCAGCACAAGTTGGAGCTCTGGTGGACCTTCACAGGAGCTCCTCCACAATAAAACACACATGTTCAACTCAACACGCGGATATGGAATTCAATTCAAACCGGCAGAACATTGCTTTCTTTAAACTTGAAAGGTGCACATTCTAAACGCTTCTAAAGAACTAATTATGCAGGCGCGGCGCTCACACAGGAGCAGAACTGGGTCATGTGCTGGTCCCAGCGCTCAGCGGAGACTTTCACAGACACATGATTCTGTCACATTCACAAAGCCCCGCGCCTGTAACTCCAAACAGGGAATGAGTCGCTGCAAAAGATTCTGCCCTTAAATTAGGAATAAGGATCAAAGCCAGATCCCCAAATGCTGCTTTGATGTGTGGCTCCACCAGATGACCGTGGTCCGTCCGGAGGAGGCGGGCGTGGTCGGGCCCCTTTTGTGGGCCCTGAGGACCAGAACCTCCTTCAGCTCCGAATGTGCATGAAGTCATTCAGTGATTGTTGACTACAACCTGAAGCCTTTGTTGTTACAGGCACGTACCATCAAAGACATCAAAGACAGAAGTGCATCTCACATGGTTTAGTGTCACCTTCTTCCTGTTGGGAGTGTTTGTGTTGTGTCCGACTGTGACCCACATGATCACACCTGGAGGACACCAGCGCGGATCCATCGCTCTTCAGGGGCGTGTTTGTTCACATGAAGTAACGGAGGCTGGGTCATGGAAGGGGGCGGGGCCTGTTGTGACCTCATTCATCGTGTCAGATCCAGATGTGAACCCACAGTTGCTGGAGGCCTCTGACGCCCCACAGACATGACACACATCTGTACAACACAATAACGCACACGTCCGATGGTACAACACAATAACGCACACGTCTGATAGTACAATATAATAATGGACACGTCTGATTGTACAACACAATAACACACACATCTGATGGTACAACACAATAATGGACACGTCTGATGGTACAACACAATAACACACACATCTGATGGTACAACACAATAATGGACACGTCTGATAGTACAACACAATAACACACACGTCTGATGGTACAACACAATAATGGACACGTCTGATAGTACAACACAATAACACACACGTCTGATGGTACAACACAATGATGAACACGTCTGATAGTACAACACAATAACACACACGTCTGATGGTACAACACAATAATGGACACGTCTGATAGTACAACACAGTAATGCACACGTCTGATAGTACAACACAATCTGTTCAGTCTCATGTTGTTGTCTTCAGTATGTTCAGTCTGGTGTTGTTGTCTACAGTCTGTTCAGTCTGGTGTTGTTGTCTACAGTCTGTTCAGTCTGGTGTTGTTGTCTACAGTATGTTCAGTCTGGTGTTGTTGTCTACAGTCTGTTCAGTCTCATGTTGTTGTCTACAGTATGTTCAGTCTGGTGTTGTTGTCTACAGTCTGTTCAGTCTCATGTTGTCTACAGTCTGTTCAGTCTCATGTTGTTGTCTACAGTCTGTTCAGTCTGGTGTTGTTGTCTACAGTCTGTTCAGTCTGGTGTTGTTGTCTACAGTGTTCAGTCTCATGTTGTTGTCTACAGTCTGTTCAGTCTGGTGTTGTTGTCTACAGTCTGTTCAGTCTCATGTTGTTGTCTACAGTCTGTTCAGTCTCATGTTGTTGTCTACAGTCTGTTCAGTCTGGTGTTGTTGTCTACAGTCTGTTCAGTCTGGTGTTGTTGTCTACAGTCTGTTCAGTCTCATGTTGTTGTCTACAGTCTGTTCAGTCTGGTGTTGTTGTCTACAGTCTGTTCAGTCTCATGTTGTTGTCTACAGTCTGTTCAGTCTCATGTTGTTGTCTACAGTCTGTTCAGTCTCATGTTGTTGTCTACAGTCTGTTCAGTCTCATGTTGTTGTCTACAGTCTGTTCAGTCTCATGTTGTTGTCTACAGTCTGTTCAGTCTGGTGTTGTTGTCTACAGTCTGTTCAGTCTCATGTTGTTGTCTACAGTCTGTTCAGTCTCATGTTGTTGTCTACAGTCTGTTCAGTCTGGTGTTGTTGTCTACAGTCTGTTCAGTCTGGTGTTGTTGTCTACAGTCTGTTCAGTCTGGTGTTGTTGTCTACAGTCTGTTCAGTCTGGTGTTGTTGTCTACAGTCTGTTCAGTCTCATGTTGTTGTCTACAGTCTGTTCAGTCTCATGTTGTTGTCTACAGTCTGTTCAGTCTCATGTTGTTGTCTATAGTCTGTTCAGTCTGGTGTTGTTGTCTATAGTCTGTTCAGTCTCATGTTGTTGTCTACAGTCTGTTCAGTCTGGTGTTGTTGTCTACAGTCTGTTCAGTCTCATGTTGTTGTCTACAGTCTGTTCAGTCTCATGTTGTTGTCTACAGTCTGTTCAGTCTGGTGTTATTGTCTACAGTCTGTTCAGTCTCATGTTGTTGTCTACAGTCTGTTCAGTCTCATGTTGTTGTCTACAGTCTGTTCAGTCTGGTGTTGTTGTCTACAGTCTGTTCAGTCTCATGTTGTTGTCTACAGTCTGTTCAGTCTCATGTTGTTGTCTACAGTCTGTTCAGTCTGGTGTTATTGTCTACGGTCTGTTCAGTCTCATGTTGTTGTCTACAGTCTGTTCAGTCTGGTGTTATTGTCTACAGTCTGTTCAGTCTCATGTTGTTGTCTACAGTCTGTTCAGTCTCATGTTGTTGT
The DNA here is from genome assembly GCA_911728415.1 of Lagocephalus sceleratus. Classification (NCBI taxonomy): domain Eukaryota; kingdom Metazoa; phylum Chordata; class Actinopteri; order Tetraodontiformes; family Tetraodontidae; genus Lagocephalus; species Lagocephalus sceleratus. The sequence goes on from CAJVRN010000027.1 coordinate 625,845, forward strand.
CTACAGTCTGTTCAGTCTGGTGTTGGGGAGGCAGCAGCAGAGAGGGAGTCTCTCTGGACGGGAACAGTCAGACCCCCCTTATGTTGGTTATGTTGTAGCTTCCACTGTTAAACCTTCACTGTTGTCAGACTGTGTCTCCTGAGGAGGACTTACGTACATCTGCTTGTACCCTCACGTGGGCTTTGAGGTCAGGGGGGAGGAACGCTGCCTGCTCCAGCCAACAGAGGTGATCACTAGGGGGGAGGACAGAAGAAGGCTAGAGGTTACCAGGCACTACCTATAGGGGGGGGCTCGGGGCCGATGGGGGGGGGCTTGGGGCCAACCCTCAGGGTCCAGAGTCAGGTCTGGGTGAATCAGCCCCTCTAATCGGGTGGGTGAAGCAGGTTGGCAGAGAATCAGACGACAGTATGAAATCATGATCAATCATCAGAAGGCTGGACCGCTCAGGGTGGGGGCGGGGCATCGGGGGGGGGGCAGCATCAGGGTGGGCGATCCAACCAGACAGACGGGAAACTTGACAGGAAGAAGCGGTGGAAGCAGACCTAAAATAAAACAGGGGAAGACAAGGACAGGAACCTGAGAGGAGCCGAGCCCCTCCTGGTCCCGAGGTGGCCTGGAGCTTCAGGAGCGCCAGCAGCCTCACACGGCCGTGCTGAGACATCAAAGAACATCAAAGAGCGGCGGGATTGACTGAGAGATGTTATTTATATCAGAGGCGCTCCTTCAGCACCGTCGTCTCCACACGCGGGCCTCGGGGAAGGGATTGTGATCTGTGACTAACTACAACTTTTGTCCCCCCCGATGATGCTTTCAGACACGTCCAGCACGCCGCTCCTCCAGCAGCAGCCCCCACCTCAGCAGGCGGCGCCCCTCCTCCCCAGCTCCGCCGTCCCCCCCACGGAACACGTCCCGGTGGCGAGCCCCGTCCCCCGGCGCCCGGCCCCGGTGGCCCCCGCCCCCGCCGAAGAGGCCCAGGCCCCCGGGGGCAGGACCATCCCCACGGCGTGCGTGCGGCCCTCCCACCCTTTGCGGAGCTTCACCAACCCGCTGCTGCCGTCGTCCATGGGCGCCATCGACCCCAAGGTGTACACCTCCATGCTGCCCCAGTCCAGTGAGTGACCACGCCCCCCCAGGCCTGAGCGCCGCCCCGCCCACCACACTCTGACTCCTGGAGCGAGCGCTGGCGCAGGTTCCGCCCGTTCACACCCCCATCACATCGGTTAGCGTGTGGCAGGTGAACGGCGGGCAGGTGAACTCGCCTGAGGGGGCGGGGCCTTTGTGGCGCTTCAGTGCTGCTGCCGCCCTCCTCCTCCGCCCCCTCGTGCTTTCATATTTTATTCAGCGCGGCGCAGCGACCCCGGGGCGCTTACACGCCGGTGCGTAGATGTAAGGCGAGGCCTGACGCGAGCTCCCGACGGCCTCATCAAAGTGTCACACTCAGACGTCCCGCTGGCGTGTGCCCGCTCTCACGCCGTGACCGTAGCAACAGCGCTAGCGCCCTCGTTACCGGTGTGCGCTGAATCCCTCCTGACACCTGAAGCCTGTCCAGGTTTGTCCTGACCCCTGACCCCTGACCCCTGACCCCCCGCGGTCTGAACGCCACCACGTTCATCGGGGGAACCGGCCCGTAGACGTTTGGCTCCTCTGAGACAGAAAACGATGCGTCTTTTCCCGTCCGATAGATCTTCGCCGCGGCTCGGGCGCACACACCAACTGTTGTGTGTTTGTGGTGCCGGGGGCCCAACGGGGAGACGCACGAGAGGAGAGAGCAGATCAAAGCAGCCACAACACTGGAGGAGAAATACAGTTCCATGACGGCGGTGACGGGCGCCGCGGCCTCAGATCACATCTTGTGGAGGAGCCTGTGGCGTCACCGTGACCTCTGACCCTCTGACCCTAACCCACGCCCCCAGAGGGCCTGATGGGGCTGGGCCCAGAGGCCCCCCCGCCCACGGTCGGCTCCAGCCCGGCGTCTTTTGGAGGTGCGGTCGGAGGCGTCGGGCCACCGACGTCGCTGCCATCCCTCGATACTCGCCCTGGAGGCGTGACGAGCGGTCGGGTCGAGGAGCGCTGGGGGCCCCGCTGGTTCGCCCCAGCGCTAGACCCTTCAGGGGTCAGCTTGAGCCGGCCTTCCTCTGCCTTGAGTGAAGAAAGGGGCGGGGCCCCTGAACCTGGTCGTGAGGGTCAGCGCTAGGGGGACCGTGTGAGACTGAGGAGGGAGCACAGCTGGAGGCTGAAGCTGCTGCTGACAGATGTTCACACCACGTGCTCTTCCTGAGGAAACGCTGGTGTGCTCGTAGCACACGGACGCTCCTCAGGCCGGCGCACGGCTGCTTGACCTCTCCTCACCGAGTGTGGGGGCAGGAGCCCCCTCAATTCACAACACTCATGTTACTCAGAGCGGGTTCATGGGATGTCCTCCAGTATCAGGAGATCATGAAGTTCTCCAGTCTCTGGGCATGGACACACACACACACCTACCTGTGCACATATGTGTGTACACACACACGTAGCTGTGCACATATGTGTGTACAAACACACACGTAGCTGTGCACATATGTGTGTACACACACACGCACGTAGCTGTGCACATACGTGTGTGTACACACACACGTAGCTGTGCACATATGTGTGTACACACACGTAGCTGTGCACATATGTGTGTACACACACACACACTTAGCTGTGCACATATGTGTGTACACACACACGTAGCTGTGCACATATGTGTGTACACACACACATAGCTGTGCACATATGTGTGTACACACACACACACACGTAGCTGTGCACATATGTGTGTACACACATATGTGCACATATGTGTGTACACACACACACGTAGCTGTGCACATATGTGTGTACACACACACGTAGCTGTGCACATATGTGTGTACACACACACGTAGCTGTGTGTGTGTATCGATATAAAGGATAACACTTATTTCCTGTGGTTCTGGCTGAAGGCTCCAGATGCAGGTCAGCTTTTCTTTGCTCGTTTGATAACAGTTTGACATATGGACCATGTTATTGGAGTGATGCTCTAGATTAAAACACACACACACACACACACACACACACACACACACACACACACACACACACTAGACGTCTCTGCCTGTCTGCCTGTCCCACACTCAGTCAATGTGGAGGTGGAGCAGACAGGCGGGGGAACACGGGTCTGACACACATGTTCTCCCTCCCCAGAGAGGCTCCAGCTCTCAGAAACACACGTTTCATCTTTAACTGTCTTTACTTCAAGATGTGTGTGGATCAATACCCCCCCACACACACACACACACACACACACACACACCTTTATTGTTGTGAATCCCGTCTGTGCCGTTGACCCACAAACAGAAGCAGCTGTGTGCTCTGACCCGTGCATCTCACATGCTCCCCAGGTGCTCTGGTAAACACACCCACCCTTCTGACCAGACAGGTTGGCCCCTCCCCCCTCCCCCGCTCTGACAAACCCCCCGAGGGTGACCTGGCACCGCCCATCTCTCCCTCACACCCTCCTCTCCCTCGTGTTTGCAAGCCTTCAGCATCCTCTCTGCACGGCCTCCATCTTCTCTATATTTAGCTCTTCTTGTTGTGGGCCTCACGGGGCGCTGAAAGGAGCTCACAGGTGTTGTGATGTGGTGCTTCACATGGTCAGATGTTCCTCAGTGTGTTCAGGAGTCACATGTTCAGATGTTCCTCAGTGTGTTCAGGAGTCACATGTTCAGATGTTCCTCAGTGTGTTCAGGAGTCACATGGTCAGATGTTCCTCAGTGTGTTCAGGAGTCACATGGTCAGATGTTCCTCAGTGTGTTCAGGAGTCACATGGTCAGATGTTCCTCAGTGTGTTCAGGAGTCACATGGTCAGATGTTCCTCAGTGTGTTCAGGAGTCACATGGTCAGATGTTCCTCAGTGTGTTCAGGAGTCACATGGTCAGATGTTCCTCAGTGTGTTCAGGAGTCACATGGTCAGATGTTCCTCAGTGTGTTCAGGAGTCACATGGTCAGATGTTCCTCAGTGTGTTCAGGAGTCACATGGTCAGATGTTCCTCAGTGTGTTCAGGAGTCACATGGTCAGATGTTCCTCAGTGTGTTCAGGAGTCACATGTTCAGATGTTCCTCAGTGTGTTCAGGAGTCATCAGCTGTGCAAGACATCCTGTGTCTCTGCCTCCTCTTACATGCGTGTTATTAAGGTGTAGTAGCCTGCCAGGGTCAGATAATGTTCATGTGTCTGATCTTCAGGGAAGGAGCCCAGAGTTAATACACACGATGTCTCAACAATAAAGTAAGACAATAAATTAAAGATAATATTTGTGGATCTCCATTTGCTCCTCTGACAGAATTTATTTGATTCTTCCACAACTGTTAAAGTTGTGATAGACAAGTGAGACTATTTCTGTTGTGTGTGTGTCCCCAGTGTGTGTGAGAGTCAGACGTCTGGAGGAGGGGAGGGGGGGGGGGGGGCTGAGTAGGGAGGGTAGAGCCTCACATGAGCCTCACAGGGAATCACACCAGACTGAGTGAAGTTCAGTGTCTTTTATTTTGGAATGTCTTTTTGTCTTTGATGTTTGTTGTTCTTTCACAGATTTTGATAGTTTTACTTTTGAGGAACTCTCCAGTTGGATGAGGATGGATGGATGATGGATGGATGGATGATGGATGGATGGATGATGGATGGATGGATGATGGGTGATGATGATGGATGGTCTAGGGGATCAATAACGGATCAATAACGGATCAATAACGGATCGATAACGTTAGTTAGTCCAGGGTTGGACGTCTGCTGAAGACGGCAGGACCTCCGCGGGCGGCGTGCCCTCACGGGGGCGTGGCTCCATGGTGTGTGTCAGAGGTCAAAGGGAACAGGTGTTGGAGGACACGTCCCTCCCCCTGGACACAGAGAGGACGCCCCGCCCCCTGGTGGTCCTGACCTGCGCAGGTGTTCTGACGGCCCTAACGACCTCCTCCCCCTCAGGCGCCAGCCTGCCCAAGCCGCAGGTGAAGACGGCGTCCCTCGGTCAGCCGGGGAAGGCGCGCTCGCCGCTGCTGCCCGTGTCCGTGCCCACCGCCCCCGACCTGACGGAGGAGGGGCCCGCCAAGGGGGAGGAGTCTGCTGCCAACGTGAGCTGAACACACACACACACACACACACACACACACACACACCATACACACACACACACACACAGACACACACACACACACACACACACAGACACACACACACACACACACAAAGTCAGAAACCCTATAGTCCATGCGTCGTCGCTCCTCCCTCCTCCTTCTCTCCTCACACACACACACTCCATCCCTCCCTCCTCCCTCTCTCCTCCCTCCCTCCCTCCTCCCTCCTCCCCCTCCCTCCCTCGCTCCTCACACACACACTCCATCCCTCCCTCCCTCCCTCCTCCCTCCTCCCTCCCTCCTCCCTCCTCCCCCTCCCTCCCTTGCTCCTCACACACACACACTCCATCCCTCCCTCCCTCCCTCCTCTCTCTCTCCTTCCTCCTCCCTCCCTCCTCCCTCCCTCTCTCTCCTCCCTCCTCCCTCCCTCTCTCTCTCCTTCCTCCTTCCTCCTCCCTCCCTCCTCCCTCCTCCCTCCCTCCCTCTCTCCTCCCTCCCTCCCTCCCTCCCTCCTCTCTCTCTCCTTCCTCCTCTCTCCCTCCTCCCTCCTCCCTCCCTCCCTCTCCTCCCTCCCTCCCCCCTCCCTCTCTCCTCCCTCCCTCTCCCTCTCCTCTCTCCTCCCTCCTCCCTCCCTCCTCTCTCCCTCCTCTCTCCCTCCTCCCTCCCTCCCTCCCTCTCTCCCCTCCTCTCTCCTCTCTCCTCCCTCCTCCCTCCCTCCCTCCCTCCTCTCTCTCTCCTTCCTCCTCCCTCCTTCCTCCCTCTTCCCTCCCTCCTCCCTCCCTCCCTCCTCCCTCTCTCTCCTTCCGCCTCCCTCCCTCCTCCCTCCTCCCTCCTCCCTCTCTCTCTCCTTCTTCCTCCCTCCCTCCTTCCTCCTCCCTCCCTCCTCCCTCCCTCCCTCCCTCCTCCCTCCCTCCTCACAAACACACACTCCATCCCTCCCTCCTCCCTCCCTCCTCCCTCCCCCCTCCCTCCCCCCTGCTCCTCCCCCCTTCATTGGGTGGTCTGCTGTGAGGAGCACGTCTGGGTGAAGACTTGTTTCTATTTCAGGAGCTTCTTTGTTCTCCACATCTCGGAGGAGCGTCTTTTTATGCTCACTCCTGCTGTGCGTGTTCTCTCCTCTTTACATCCTCCTCTCATCACTCGCTACCTGGTGTCCCAGGTGGATGTGTTGACCTCCTCTCCTGGTCCTGCTTGACCCTTACGCTGGCTGGTCCTGGCCTGGGTCAGGCCTCCTGTGGAGCCCTGCTTCAGGATCCTCAGTCATGGGCTTGTGGAAGCAGGGTCCCTCAGGCAGGGAGGAGATGTTCTGGGTCCTGCTGGAGGTCCCCTGGAGGTCCCCTGGAGGTCCTGAGGCCCTGCCCAGGCTCTAGCTCCTCTCAGGGCTGCACACACGGTCTACTTTCCCTGAGCTCTGCTGCCTCCTGGAGGCCCCGTGAGACCCCCGTTCAGTTATCACAGACAACGCCCTTCTTCCCCCGGTTGGCCTTCCCTCCATCGGGTCGGCAGGTCCTCGCCCTCCAGGCCCTAC
>CAJVRN010000027.1:637500-672500 GCA_911728415.1 Lagocephalus sceleratus
CTCTACCGTCGCCCGCCGTCGCGCCTTTGAAGACTCCTCCTGAAGAGCTTTCTTTCTTGAGTTTGTTCAGTCTGGGACGCGCCCACGCTGATGGGGGGTCGGGGGGGGTCGGGGGGGCGGGGGGGGCGGGGGGCGTGGCGGCGCAGCACCAACTCCACCAGGCTGAAGGCGTCGGGACCTGAACCCGCCTGTCTGAACCTCAAACACAAAACTAAACAAACCTGCCGCCTTGACTTGACGGGGGGGTCCGACAGAAGCCCCCCCCCCCTGTTTGTGGTATTTATTAGCTTCTTCTCTCTCTGAGCTCACTTCCTGTGACTGAACCTCGCTTAATCCCACCGCGGCTGTTGAAGTGTTCATCTGGCCTCCGCCTTTCTTGGTCCCTTTTGTCCCCGAACCGCCGCTGAGGTCTGAGCCCCCGCCCACCTGAGCCCCCGCCCACCTGAGCCTCACCTGAGTCTCCGCCCCCCTCCTGAGCCGGCAGGAGACAGACAGCCTCCCCCGTCCGTGCGCTCCAGAAGGATCCGGGATCGAGCAGATTCTGCCCCCCCCCGCCGTCCCTCATTGGCTGACTGAGCTCAGGCGTGAGCGTGCGGCGTCGTTGGCCCCACCCACCAGGCCAGCTGGGAGGGGCTCTGGCATGTGGACACGCCCCCGTCCTCCCGTGGGAGTGGTCTTTTTGAAGCGCTCCCCTCACGTGTCCCTCTGTCGACCCCGCGGAGGCAACAAGCCGCCAGCTTCACTCTGAGCTTATTTCAACGTCCCACTTTTGTAGAAAAACAGGAAAAACATTCAAAAAAGACAAATGGAGCATATTCCACAAGGTATATTTTTGCAGTTGGTGTCCCATCAGATCTGTGATTTATATTTCTACCTTTTTTTTTCCACTTCTACCACAAAATTGATATAAAAGAGATAACTGTGTTTAAACAGAGGACAGTTATGTAATTCTTTAATATGTTAAGTGGGAAGCAAAAGTGAACAGAAATGCAGATTGGAGGCTGATTTAGCTGTTTTATTGTTGTGAAAGAAGCAGAAACTGTCCAATGACCCTTTCAGCCAATATTCATCCACCAAAATGTGATCTCCCAAGGTGGAGGTGAGTCAAAGGAGGAGGGCAAAGGTGTGTTGCTATTGTTTGAGCCTCATTTTAAATACCATATCCTCAATGAGCAAGAGGAGGCCGTTTAAATATCACCATCTTAAACACACTTTCAACCACCTGACCAAAATAACAGACTGTTACTGTGCTCCAGTATAAGTATTGTCATCCCTCAAACCCTTATCGCTCCGTGAAGAAGGGACGCCTGAAGCTGGGTGGGGGAGGGTGGGGGAGGGTCGGGGGGGGCATATTGGTATTCTGAGATGGGCTGAGCTCGGAAGCTTGGACACGCTGGAATAAGGCTCGGAATTCATTACAACGCTATTTCAAATATTACGATTCAAGCTCACGCTGTCCAAGTTAGAGTGGTGTGTGTGCGGTGTGTGTGTGTGTGTGTGTGTGTGTGTGTGTGTGTGTGTGTGTGTGTGTGTGTGTGTGTGTGTGTGTGAACATGGGGATGAAAGGTGAATGCTGGGATCAAACTCATCAGTGTGTTGCGGCGAGATTCTCTGGCGAGCTGATCCCTCGCTGGGCTCTGATTGGACGAGGGGAGGCTGACGCGAGGAGCGAACCTGAAGCGACGTTGACACGACGGTTCCTCCTGAAATCATCATAACAGATGAGGACGCTGCCTCAGAACCTCTGATCCCTTTTAGCTGAACACAAATGTGATCTTTGTTAGAGGGCAGTCAGACGTGTCACATCTAAACACCCCCCCACACACACACACACACACACACACTCATACACACACAAACACACACACACTCATACACACATACACTCACACACACACACACACTCATACACACACATACACTCACACACACACACACACTCATACACACACATACACTCACACACTCACACACACACTCACTCACACACACACACACTCTCATACACACACAAACACACACACACAGACACACACACACAGACACGCTCACACACACACACACAGACACGCTCACACACACACACACAGACACACACAGACACACACACACAGACACACACAGACACGCTCACACACACACACAGACACACACACACACACACATACAGACACGCTCACACACACACACACACACACACACACACACACACAGACACGCTCACACACACACACACAGACACACACACACAGACACGCTCACACACACACACACAGACACACACACACACACAGACACGCTCACACACACACACACTCACACACACACACACACACACACACACAGACACACACACACAGACACGCTCACACACACACACACAGACACACACACACACACAGACACACACACACACACACACACACACACACACACACACAGACACACACAGACACACACACACGCTCACACACACACACAGACACACACACACAGACACGCTCACACACACACACACAGACACACACACACACACAGACACACACACACACACACACACACACACACACACACACAGACACACACAGACACACACACCCCAACAGTAACAGGTACTACACTGTCAGGTTCATGTCAGACATCAGATGACTCAGCCTGCTGACACGTTCTGAGGGGTTGATCTGGATTTGAAACCTCCCCCGTCCCGTTCTTAAACACCTCTGGGCTCCAGGGCGGCTTCGGGCGGAGGATCCTTCGGTCCACGTCGTGACGTTGTTCCAGTTCAGGTGCTTTTTGCCCCCAGGCTTCTTGTGGCTGCAGAAGTTGAGTGTGAACTTCCATCCTTCTTAATCCAGACGACAGCTGCTGGGTCGGGATTAAAACACACAAACGTAAATCTGCACAAACAAATGGGTCAAATTTAGATCAATTTGAAAATGTTGAGCGTAAGTTAGAAGAAGAATAAGTCAGTTAAATACCTCTTCAGTGGTCAGTTCTTTTATTTTTATCAGGGTTACAACGCTGGTACTTTTGGGTCACAACAATAGTAGTTATTTTACGGTGTACATTTGCTCTGGAGTCGTATATTTTTGGATTAAATTTAATATATTATTGCCATTGCCACCACTTTATTTTGAGTTCTGTTTAAATCTTTTATTTATCATTACATTCCTGATAATGTAAATTCAGAACAATACGAAATGCAACTTGTTTGAGTTTTTTTCTTTCTATTTATTGCCTTAAATGGTTTCAGTATTTTTGAAATGATATTTAAAAAAAAATGTTTTTTGGGCCAACATATTTTTATGTTATCTGAAACTCTAGATGTTAGTACCTATGCAGTTACGCTCTTTTACTTCTACACAAGGTTAGAGTTTGGCTTCTAAAGGACCACAGTGTTAACGCCTGGGTCCTTCAGCCCAGAGCAGAGGAGAGGTCCTGGGTCCGACCCGTCCTGGGTCCGACCCGTCCTGGGTCAGAACACTGAAGACACGATCCCAGACAGTGTTGGCTTCCCCGAGGGTCCCAGCAGGGACGCACGCGTCCATCCGTCCCTGCTCAGCTTAGCATTCAGACCAGGACGTAAACGGACGTGTCGGTCAGACTCACGGTCCCATAGGAGCCGGCTCTTCCCCAAAGGGAAGCTGTGCTCATCTGGGGTCCAGTGTGGGACGAGGACAGGACAGCCGGGCCCGTTCAGGGGGGTCAGGGACGTGGGGTGAGTCCAGGCTGTGAGGAGCAGCTCTGCCTGGAACAAAGGGAAAATAATGGGATCTGTGGAACAAAGGGAAAACTGAGTTAGACCTCATCCCAGCAGGGTGAAAGGGCCAAATTAAAAGCGCCCTTATCTCCGCTCACACAGACAATTACTTCATCTCCAGGACGTGGTGGGTGGACGGAGCTGTTGAGGGTCAGGCCGTCACCAGGAACGTCCACGCTAGAGTCATTATAACCAAATTAGCTTAGCGATATTTAAGTGTGTACATTTCTGTTATTTTGAGTAAAGGAGAGGAAATATGACGGTGATGATGAAGATGTATCTCAGATTAAGTAAAGTTTCTATCCACAATGTTGTATACAATTGCTGGTTTTGTAATGCACTGTAGAACAGTCCCATGGTCCTTTTTATAGAAATGGTATTTCAATTGTGCATCTTTTTGTTTGATAATTAAAGTTTTGATACAAAATAAAGCCGCCGTTCCAACGAACTTGTGTTTTTTTTTTCAGCAGGGAAGCGAAGGGGGGCGTGATTCTGGTCACGAAGCCTCGGCGATCACATCCCGATTACAAATAATGTCTTCTGTCTCTGCTGCTGTCGGGAGTTCTTCACAATAGCTCTTCATTTCTTTGACACAGTCTTTAGGTCGCAATACAGACACACACATTTGAATTTATTTCCATATTTTCTTGTGCACACGCACAGACGGGAATATTGATTTGCTCCCATGCTGCTTTTCCAAGTTTACTGCTCACAAAGACACGAGCAGCCCATGATTGTGTGGTAAGTCAGCACGGAGAACATTAACAAACAATATGAATCAGTCTTGATTTGATGTCCACCAACCAGAACATGCACCAACTCTGACCTCCAACACCAATTATGTGCACACAAATTCAACCGGGCCCGTCACGACTGCTCACCTCCGCCCTGCGTGTGGAGAAGATTCCTATCAGGCTCTCCTCCAGTCAGACCCTCCACCAGCAGGGGCAGGGGCCTGCAGACCTAGGGGGGGGTGTGTGAGGGGGGGGCCTGAAGAGTGGAGGAATACAAGATAAGAGCTCATGGCTCCATGTCTGGACAGAGGAGCTGAATATAGAAGCTTTCCTTCTACACAGAATCACTCCACGAGGTTCTACTACACCTGATACAGTACGATACGATACAGTACGATACAATACAGTATGATACGATACAGTACGATACGATACAGTACGATACGATACAGTACGATACGATACAGTACGATACGATACAGTACGATACGATACGATACAGTACGATACGATACAGTACGATACGATACAATACAGTATGATACGATACAGTACGATACAATACAGTACGATACGATACAGTACGATACAATACAGTACGATACAATACAGTACGATATGATACAGTATGATACAGTATGATATGATACAGTACAGTATGATACAGTATGATATGATACAGTACGATATGATACAGTATGATACGATACAGTACGATACGATACAGTATGATACGATACAGTACGATACGATACAATACAGTACGATACGATACAGTGTGATACAGTACGATACGATACAGTACGATACGATACAGTATGATACAGTACGTTATGATACAGTACAATATGATACAGTATGATACAGTATGATACAGTATGATATGATACAGTATGATACAGTACGATATGATACAGTATGATACAGTATGATATGATACAGTATGATACAGTATGATATGATACAGTATGATACGATACAGTATGATATGATACAGTATGATTGATACAGTATGATATGATACAGTATGATATGATACAGTATGATACGATACAGTATGATATGATACAGTATGATACAGTACGATATGATACAGTATTAATGGTTTTCCATGACACCGTTGATGTTACAATCAGAGGGTGAGAAACAGAGAGAGGGGAGAAGAGAGAAGAGAGAGGAGAAGAGGAGAGGATAGGAGGAGGGGAGGAAAGGAGAGAGGATAGGAGGAGGGGAGGAGAGGAGAGGAGGAGAGGAGAACCAGCAGTCAACCAGTCTCTACTGGGGTGTTACTGGCTCCTCCAGATTGAACAAATGCTGATGAGCTTTTCAGTATCAGAGTCCAGATGTTCCAGATGTTCCAGATCTTTAAATGTTCTCCTGGTTCCTCTTCATCTTCACGGTCCAAACCCTCAAACATCTGTGGAGGACCTCTCCAGCTATCGTTGGTCGTCTGCTGTTTTCCATTATCGGACACATTCGTGATGACGGTCGGAACACATCCAGATGTGTGTTACCAAAACACACACTCACAGACACACACACTCTCACACACACACACTTACACACACACACACACACACACTTACACACACACATACACACACACACACACTCAGCATGGGGCTTCAGCCAATCACCTTGAAGGAAAAGGTTTCGGCGGAAGAGGAGAGGATCAAAGCCAGTGATTAGCTCCCTTTGATCAGCAGCTGATTCCCTCACATGATCAGAGTTATTGATCATTTCCTCCAGATGTTGTGTTGATATGAATGTGTCGTTACCATTATCAGAACAATGACGGACTACTCCTGTAGATGAATACACATCCAGTTACCAATGATCTTCTCATAGCTTCAGATCATGGACTGGTTTCTATGCTGGTTCTGCTGGACCTCAGTGCTGCTTTTGATACAGTTGATCACAGCATCCTGTTACAGAGACTGGAACATGTGGTTGGGATTAAAGGGACAGCACTAGACTGGTTTAGATCATATTTATCTGATAGATACCAGTTTGCTCATGTCCATGGTGTTCCAGAAACATGATCACCTGACAGGCCTCTGCCACCACACTGGTCATGGTTTGGTTTACTCTCCTCTCCTCCCCTCCTCTCCTCTCCTCTCCTCCTCTCCTCTCCTCTCCTCTCTTCACCTCTCTCCTCTCCTCTCCTCTCCTCTCCTCCTCTCCTCTCCTCCTCTCTCCTCTCCTCTCTCCTCTCCTCTCCTCTCCTCTCCTCTCCTCTCCTCTCCTCTCCTCTCTTCACCTCTCTCCTCTCCTCTCCTCTCCTCTCCTCTCCTCTCCTCCTCTCCTCTCCTCTCCTCTCCTCTCCTCCTCTCCTCTCCTCTCCTCTCCTCTCCTCTCTCCTCCTCTCCTCTCTACGGCGTCTCCGTACAGCCGCCACTAACGCTGAACTGGATGTCAGCCTGTTGGCATCAGGGTGGTTTCCATGGTGATCGTCTGTAGCTGCAGTCACCCCACAGAGGGACCCTCAACGGTTTCATCAGTGGAAAGAAACTAAAATGAACTCATGACCTAAATGAAACTTCAGGATTTGATGGAGAAAAAAAACTGCTTTTTATTTTATTTTTAGATTCAAATTTAATGGGTTTTTTTTTTTTAGAAGTTTTCAGCTTCACATCTTTGTTTCAGTTTCAAACATTTCCAGGCTCAGACTTTTGGCCCTGGCCTGGCGTGGGGGGCGTGTCACAGCGAAGGCGCCGCAGCGCCATCACGCCTCCGCCGGGTCGACGTACCAGCGCCAAAGATCAAAAGATGAACAAAGACAACGGGTGTGTGTTACTGGTTTGACTGGTATGACGCGACTCCACGTGCACCAGTTTACTGGGACATCACTGGAATGTGTGATGACCATACAGATCAAAGGCGCTACGCAAAGAGATCAAAGGCAGAATAAGAACAAAGGCAACGTCAGCTGGTAAAAGGAGGGTTGGTCAATGACGGACCGACTTAATGCACAAGTATGACGTAGAATTCATACATTAAACTAATTACTTAAATTAAATTAAATGTAATGTAATATATTAACTTCAAGTCCTGTTTTTGCTTTAATGTGTCTCTTAGGAGGGCGCGTTAGCCTGCTGTCAAACCAAAACGATGGTGACGATGATGAACTGCAGCGATACACACATTAATCACACCTGACAGAAATCCAACAAACAGTCTTTATTACTTCTGTAACACTCATTTAACACTCGCCCTGACAGTAATGAGAACAAATGAACAAACAGGAGGACAGAAGCTAAACAGTACAGTCAGAATGATGGAACCTTCACACCAGCAGGAAAGTCCTCACTTCCTTTTAAGAGACACTTCAGACAAAGTTATTTAACAAAAACAAAGTTTTTTATCAGTTCCGGTTACGTCTGTATTCTACCTATTTCACTGAGCTGTGATTCCTTTTATGATTATTATTATTTTAAATTTATTGTATATTATTAACTGTCCAATGTTGGTGCGTATTAATAATGAAAGATCCCACATAAACGTCTGACTTCTTTTATTGCTCAGATATTTTCTTGTTTTATGTTTTTGTCTTTATATAATCTGTGAAAATGAATAATAGTAAAAGTAAAAGTCTAGGAACAAATGAAATAACCGCAGTTTTAATATTTGGAGGTGTGGTGACTAAATGATGTAGCGTGCATTAAAAGCGTGAAAGCGGTGAGAACAGCCTCATTTGTCACGTTAACGACAGCAGACCCAGCTCAGGATTAATCTATCCCGGGCGTTAGCCTGGGCTTAGGCCCGGAAAAATCGCTTATTCTGGACGAGCGCAGCGCCGAGCCGGTTCCACGAAGGCAGGCCAGGTTTATCCCAGACCAGTAACCATGGTGATTTATCGTCTGACGCTCCACCAGGATAGATTCACCCTGAGGTGGGCCTGCTGTCGTTAACGTGAGAAACGAGGGTGTCCCCGTCGTGTTCGCGTTACATCACTTAAACCTCACGCCTCCAAACATCAGGACTGCGCTCGTTTCGGTTGTTGGCAGACTTTCCCTTTTCCTATCATTTATATTCACACATGAAGACAAACACCCAGAACGACAACACCGTTGAGGACTAAACAGGCGGTCTGTTTACTGGGAATCCTTTCATGATTAATACAACACCATGTCGAGTGGCTCAAAAAGAAAACAATGATAATTGGACCTTTTCTAATACGACAGGCTGCTCGTTGAATTTCTGTCAGGCATTAAGTCGGTCTGTTATTGACCGCCAGGCTTCCTTTTCACCAGCTGATGTTGCCTTTGTTCTTATTCTGCCTTTGATCTCTTCATTGTGATGTCTTGGTACCGCTGTAGCTCCTTTGATCTGTATGGTGATCACACATTCCAGCGATGTCCCAGTAAACTAGTGCAGGTGGAGTCATGTCCTTCACACCAGTCAAACCAGTAGCACACACCAGTGTTGAAGTCAAACCAGTAACGCACACCAGTCCCCCTGACCTGATCAACAGATGACTCTGAGATCGGCTGTGTGGCCTGGATGAATGCTGAGCGTGTCCTTGGCCCCTCCGTCCTCGCCTGGCCTGACTCAGATCTTTGTGGCCCTGCTGTGATGGTGAAGCTCCAACAGGTCCTTCAGCCTGGATCAGACCAGCTGATCACAGCTCTGGTTGTTGGTTTGTCTCCTCCCATTAACAACCTCCCTCTTGTGTTTAACCGGGTGTTGTTTCACCGTTTGTTGTGACTCCGACTCGGTCGTAAAGTAACAGGCGACGCTCCATTTGCTTTGTTCTTCATTTGGTCACTGAGCAAACCTGAGAGTCCACCAGGCTTTGGCGGGACCTTCACCACTGGTTTTAAGTGGTAACACTGGGGGGGCCCTGTGGTGGCCCCTGTGGTGGCCCCTGTGGTGGGCCCTAGGGTGGCCCCTAGGGTGGCCCCTGTGGTGGCCCCTGTGGTGGCCCCTGTGGTGGGCACTGTGGTGGGCCCTGTGGTGGGCCCTGTGGTGGGCCCTGTGGTGGCCCCTGTGGTGGCCCCTAGGGTGGCCCCTAGGGTGAGCCCTGTGGTGGCCCCTGTGGTGGCCCTTAGGGTGAGCCCTATGGTGGCCCCTGTGGTGGGCCCTGTGGTGGCCCCTAGGTGGCCCCTGTGGTGGCCCCTGTGGTGGCCCCTAGGTGGCCCCTGTGGTGGCCCCTGTGGTGGCCCCTAGGGTGAGCCCTGTGGTGGCCCCTGTGGTGGCCCCTAGGGTGAGCCCTGTGGTGGCCCCTGTGGTGGCCCCTGTGGTGGCCCCTGTGGTGGCTAGGGAACCTGATGAAGGCCCTTATGCCTTAGTCAGACAGGATGGGGTTTACCCTCCACTCGTGGGTTTTGAGGTTAGGGGAGTAGATGTGTGTAGTAGTGTGTAGATGTGCTGGTGTGTAGTTGTGTTCCTCCAGCAGCTGTGTGTTGTTGCTCCAGTCGGACTCACAGTTTGACCAACCAGCTGTTGAAGACTCACCTCAGGTGGTCATGAGTCAGGTCTGGTGAGGTGTCCTCTCCCTTTGTGGGACAGTTTGGACGAGGCTGCTCTGGGACATTTGTGACCCTGGTGATTGTGCTGTTGTGTGTTGTTTGTGTAATCTACCTAATTCTTTGGGGGTGGTAGAGGTTAGCGCTTGAGTTCTACTGACTCATGTAAAGGAATTGTGATATTTCTACACCTGATGAGGAGAGAGTTGTGTAGTTGGCTTTTGTCCCCTGCCTACTCTATGTTGTGTGTCTGTTAACAAACACTTTGTGTTGTAGCACTTTTCCGTGTGCAGTTTGTTCCCCTCCAGAAGACGCTGGTCTACTCTGACCCCTGAAAACGTTCTCAGCTGGGTCTCAAGATATGAGTCCACCAAAGCCTCCATGGCCCAGCGGGCCAGAACCAGGACAGTTGTCCCAGAGGTCTTTGTCCCATTTATGTCCTCTGACTGACTCTTAGTCCTACAGAGGACTTGGACATGTTGAGTGTGAGCCAGCTGAAGCTCCTCTGAGCTCATCATAGCTGCATCCCACCATTGAAGGTCGACCCAGGAGGGTTCTTCTGGTGATGGTCGTCCAGATGCAGCTCAATGTGAGTACAGCACCACGGCCAGTCCCTGACTGGTCTGACCTCTACCCCCCAGCCGGTGCTGGTCTGTACTGGTCCCACCGACCCCCCAGCCGGTGCTGGTCTGTACTGGTCCCACCGACCCCCCAGTTACCAAAGGCTCCTGTGATGGCTGCTGATGGACCAGAATCCAGGTCCTGCAGAAGGAGCGACAACGTTGACAGCGGACATGTTGAGGTGAGGTGGGTTGTGTGTCACTGTTACTGTTGCTGTTAGTTCTGTGTGTTACCACGGAAACGCAGTGTGCCTGTGCTCATCCATGAGGGCGTGTGTCCACCGGTGCCGTGCTCCTACATGTCTACTCACCGTCCTCTTCAGCTTCTCAGCGCTGGTCATGGGGGGTTGGTCGAGGGAGGCCATCGGGGGGCAACAGGGATCTGACCTGAGGACACCACCGGGGAGAGAGTCGTGGTTCCACAGCCGGTCTCCCTGGGTTTCTCCCGTTTTCAGTCATTGATGTTGTGGGACTGTATGGACCGGATCTGGGGGAGCCTCTTCGTCCAGGCTCTTCTGGCTGGTGGTTTGGTGGTTGTTCAGGTATCAAGCTGCTCTCCTGCTGTGAGACCACAGGGAGCAGGTAAAGGCCTCACCTGAGAGGAGCAGGTCACCCTCATCTCCCCTTCAGAGCTCCTCAGCTCATCAAAGATGTTCTCAACAAACGTCTCTTTCATTTGGAACTGTTTGACTTTGACATGTTGTGTTGTTGTGATGTGGTGCATGCACGAGGTTTCATTTTCTTCAGGTCAATCAGTAACACAACCTGTGTGTGTGTGTGTGTGTGTGTGTGTGTGTGTGTGTGTGTGTGTGTGTGTGTGTGTGTGTGTGTGTGTGTGTGAGTGTGTTTTAGTCCTCTCTGAGCATGTTGAATGACCCTATGATAATCCTGGTACCTGGAGGAGCCCAGCTTTAATGGAAATATCAACAAAGACAATGTTTCATCTCAGTGGTGGAGAGGAGAGACGGGGGGTGTGAGGGGGTAAACACATTCATGGAGGGATGGATGATGATAGAGGGATGATGGATGATGATGGATGATGATGGATGATGATGGATGGATGACATAATTAAACCTGGTGGTTGTTGTTGTGCCTGCAGTGTGGGGCTGCTGCCTGTTGTTGTGTCGTTGTTCCTGTGTCGTTGCTGTATTGTCGTTGCTATATCGTTGTTGCCGTATCGTTGTTGTGTTATTGTTCCTGCGTCGTTGTTGCTGTGTCATTGTTGCTGTATTGTTGTTGCTGTGTTGTTGTTGCTGTATCATTGTTGCTGTGTTGTTGTTGTGTTGTTGTTGTTGTGTCATTGTTGCTGTGTCGTTGTTGCTGTGTCGTTGTTGCTGTGTCGTTGTTGCTGTGTTGTTGTTCCTGTGTCATTGTTGCTGTATCATTGTTGCTGTGTTGTTGTTGTGTCGTTGTTGCTGTGTCGTTGTTGCTGTGTCATTGTTGCTGGTGATTAAGGTCAATCAGAAACGGCTGTACTCAGGCTGACAGAGAGAGCACTTGCTCAACGTGACCTGGGGTTCAAACCAGCAGCTGCTCTGCTCCCCCCCGTGAGTCAGAGCATGAATCTGATTTCACTTGGCAGGACTGCGAAGGATTCAGGAAACGCTGTGCTGGTGAGTTTCAACGAGCATTTCAGGCGATTTCTGCGCGGTCCAGGATGATTCCAGCAGCTCCACCTCGGCTACCAAACCCCGTCTGGGATCAGGATAAAAGCTGGAAACATGACTCGCAGTTTGATGCAAGAGCTCTGGAAAATATACGAACAGGGTGTTAATATTTGATTCTTTAAGATTAGCTACAGCAGCAGTGAGGAAAACACACTCACACACAGACATACACACCCCCCCCACACACACACACACACGTGCACATGCACACTCACACACGCAAACAGTGACAGCACAGCTTGAAAAGAGGAATACATATGAAATGATTCCATTCTGTAGAACTAGAGGACAGTCAGACAGACAGACAGACAGACAGACAGACAGTAGACAGTCAGTCAGACAGACAGACAGACAGACAGACAGACAGTCAGACAGTCAGTCAGTCAGACAGACAGACAGACAGACAGACAGACAGACTTGTGTCACACCGTTCTCATGAATTCTGGATTGACGGGGACTGTTGGAGGGATTAGGGTGATCTTAAGGGTTGTGGGTTCGAGTGCAGCAGCAGGGCGGCTGGTTCAATATCAGCAGCTCTGCCAGCGCGTCTGCAGCTCATGAATAAACCTGAGCTTGACTCTGAGAGCAGCAGACACGGCTGTAGACGCCACGGAAACGCCACGGAAACGCCACGGAAACGCTACGTCAACGCTTCAAAACACCATTTCAAAACCACACACTGTCTAATTTCTACTTACTTGCCATATAAATTAATATCGCGCTACACCCGTCTTTGAACAGAAATTCTCTTGTGAGTGCAACGGGAGGTGTTTATGTTTCATTAACTGAAAACTGAACGTGTTCCTTCAGGACGAAGGGTCCATGTTTCATTGTTGTAACGTTTCAATGTCTCGATGTTTTGGACGTTGGACGTGATTCGATGCAGAACGGCCTGCTGAGCCTGTAGCAGCGCTGAAATCATAATTATCGGTTGGTGAGACAGGCTGATGCGAGGCCTTCGAGGGTCGTTTCACAACCCAAACCATCTGTCAACGTTCATCATTCAGGACACAAAACGAGGAGCGGTTTCAATGTAACACCCGATGTAGACGTTGTTTAATGAGGATCACGACTGAGAACACTCGCAGCTCTACAGCTCCTGAAGTTGGTGTCTCATATATATATATATATATATATATATATATATATATATATATATATATATATATATATATATATATATATATATATATATATACACACACAAAAATAAAGTGTATATATATATATATATATATATACACAAATAAAGTGTGTATATATATATATACACTTTATTTGTGTTGTTTAATTCAAGTCACTAATTGAAAATGAGATGTAGATTCTAAAGTTCAACATCATTTGTTTGAGCTTGAGCTCACAACAACAACCGTGACTGACGGCTGTGTTTCCATGGCGATGCTGGCCCTGTGGTTAAGGTGTTTAACGTAAAGGTCCCAGCAGCGCTGGCGTTCGTCTCCGTGTTTCTTGTGCAGCTGCGGTAAAGACGCGTGTGTGAGGACATTAACATTGATGAGGGCTCCTGCTCTCGTCTCCTGTACTCGCTCCACTCTCGCTGGTACCCTGAGGGCTGTCTGCCGTCATGTTGACATGAACCTGAAGATTCTCCTACACTCGGGTCGTTTTGATGCATTTTCTCACGTATGAAATCAGACTTGTACAAACACGTTTGTCTGTTTCAATGTTGACTTTTCATTTTCACTGTCAAGGCTGAGCCGCTCTAACTGGAGGTCATCTGTCAGGCCTGCTGAGAACAGCGCGCCAGGATCACCTGATCAGCTCAGAAGGTCACCTGATCACCTGATCACCTGATCACCTCAGGAGGTCACCTGATCACCTCAGGAGGTCACCTGATCACCCGATCACCTCAGGAGGTCACCTGATCCCCTCATCAGCTCAGGAGGTCACCTGGTCACCTGATCACCTCAGGAGGTCACCTGATCACCGGACCACCTCAGGAGGTCACCTGATCACCTGATCACCTGATAAACTCAGGAGGTCACCTGATCACCTGATCACCTCAGGAGGTCACCTGATCACCGGATCACCTCAGGAGGTCATCTGATCACCTCAGGAGGTCATCTGATCACCTGATCACCTCAGGAGGTCACCTGATCACCTGATCACCTCAGGAGGTCACCTGATCACCGGATCACCTCAGGAGGTCATCTGATCACCTCAGGAGGTCATCTGATCACCTGATCACCTCAGGAGGTCACCTGATCACCGGATCACCTCAGGAGGTCATCTGATCACCTCAGGAGGTCATCTGATCACCTGATCACCTCAGGAGGTCATCTGATCACCTGATCACCTCAGGAGGTGTTCCAGACTCCGACTGCAACTGAGTTGAGAGTTTACTGATGCAACCGTGCTGTCAGGTTTACGTGTTCAGTGTGCAGCAAACGGATGAATAATGCATTTATCATCTTCATGTGTGTGTGTGTGTGTGTGTGTGTGTGTGTGTGTGTGTGTGTGTGTGTGTGTGTGTGTGTTAATCCCTTCAGTTTTGCTGCTGATTTTCTTTGTCAAGCGTGAGAGAGTAATTAATCAGATCTGAAATGAGATTCTGGAATTAAAACCAGAGTGTGTGTGTCTGTGTGTGTGTGTGTGTGTGTGTGTGTGTGTGTGTGTGTGTGTGTGTGTGTGTGTGTGTGTGTGTGTCTAGTTCAGGCCTAATGATTTCTGACAGGCAAATTATATCAGCTTCCACCTCATCATCATTTCTCTGCTGCATCCTCTTTCTGTTTTTTCTACCACCACACTTCCTTCTCTCTCTCCCTCCCTCTCTCTTTCTCTCTCTCTCTTTTTTCCTCTGTCTACCCCTCTCTCTCCATCATCACCTGAAAGTGTACTTTTTCATTTTTCTGGTGGTTTAATCGTTTTTACAAATCCCCCTTTGTTTGTTTCCTGTTAGTTCCGTACTGGTTTAACTGGTCTAGTGGTGGACGGGGTCACTCCTGATGCCTCAGAAGGAGGAGTCACCTGACCAGAACCTGGAGGTGTTTCTGCCCTCCACCCTCCCCTCTCCTCTGCCCCTCCACCTCCAACACCTCACGTGTGTTCAGGATTGTTCCCAAACTGTCAGGAGGCTCCTGCAGAGATGAGCAGGCCCACCTGACAGATGTGACAGATGTGACACAGTCTGGAGAAGCTGTGGAGGACCTTCATCTGGGGACACACCTCGGTGCTCCTCATATCTGGAAGGTTTCATGGTGGGTAGAAGACAAGTCTGTTCCCTCTCAGGAGGAGGATGAAGACCCCTGGGTCCTCCACAGAGGGGGCTCCGCTGAGGCTCCACAGAGGGGAGGAGGCGGAGCCTCAGCGGAGCCCCGATGGGGGAGTGTGTTGCTCCACAACACAGAGCTTCTGGAGATGAGAGTGAGGAAGAGGCTCCATGAGCTCCACAGAAGAGCCTCTGGTGAGACCTTCATGTGTTCACATGTTCAGGTGTTCAGGCGTTCAGGTGTTCAAGTGTTCAGTTGTTCAGGTGTTCAAGTGTTCAGGTGTTCACAACCAAACATGAACCTCCTGGACAGACAGACAGACAGTCAGACAGTCAGACAGACAGACAGACAGACAGACAGACAGACAGACAGACAGACAGTCTGTCTGGGGGGGGCCAGTGTGTCCACATGTGATGTGATTGACGTCTCCACCAGCTTCGTTCCGTCCTGGGGGGCTCAGAGCGCCCCAGTGGTGCAGACAATTATCCAATCATGTACGGTTGCCAGGCAGATTTATAATTACTGGAATATGAAGTCTTGAAATCATCAAAGTCATGATAAAAATGCTGTGAGACAATGTTTTAAAAAGTGAAGGAGCTTGTGGTGGTCAGTCTGAGGGAGGTGAGGGTGCTGTACGCTTAAAGGAATTTAAATGGGAATTACAGAGTAATTTTATTCATTAAATATTAACAAATATTTCATATTTCATTTAATAACTCTGGTGTCCAGACATTTGTGTTCGCTCATTTTGGGTCATTAAACCTGGCCTCATCTTCTGAATGAATGGATGATTCCTGTCTGGGTGCTGAGGAAGAAGAGGAGGATGCTCCGCTCTCGTTGAACCTCCCCAGAGAACCAGGATCAGCTCCTCTGTCCACTTTCACTAGATTTAGTTTAGTCACGGAGCTACCACGGGAACGCCCACGCCACGATCAGTCGTTAGCGTTACTCGTTACGGTTGGTCATTAAGGTTAGTCATTAGGCTTTGTCATTGATTACTAGTTAAGGTTAGTAGTTAGCATTAGTTTTTGACTACTTGTTAGGTTTAGTTATTAGGTTAGTCGTTAGGGTTGGTCATTTTTCCTTGCCACTGTTGCTTGTCTGGGGTTAGGCCCTGGGATTCTGTAAAGCGCCTTGAAACAATTTTGATTGTGTAAGACGCTATAGAAATAAAGATTGATTGATTGATTGATTGATTGATTAGGGTTAGTCATTAGGGTTGGTAGTTCAGGGTTCTGGTTAGGGTCAGCCAATAGGGTTAGTCATTAGGGTTGGTAGTTAAGGTGAGTCATTAGGGTCAGTCATTATGGTCAGTCGTTGGGGTTAGTTATTAGAGTTGGTAGTTAAGGTGAATCATTAGAGTTGGTAGTTAAGGTGAGTCATTAGGGTTGGTAGTTAAGGTTAGTCATTAAGGTCAGTCATTAGGGTCAGTCCTTAGGGTTGGTAGTTAAGGTGAGTCATTATTGTTGGTAGTTAAGGTTTGTGGTTAGGGTCAGTCATTAGGGTTAGTCATTAGGGTTAGTTATTAGGGTTGGTTTTTAGGGTCAGTCGTTAGGGTTAGTTATTAGGGTTGGTAGTTAAGGTGGGTTGTTAGGGTTGGTTGTTAGGGTCAGTCGTTGGGGTTAGTCATTAGGGTTGGTAGTTAAAGTTAGTCGTTAGGGTCAGTCGTTAGGGTTAGTTATTAGGGTTGGTAGTTAAGGTGGGTTGTTAGGGTTGGTTTTTAGGGTCAGTCGTTGGGGTTATTCATTAGGGTTGGTAGTTAAGGTTAGTCGTTAGGGTCAGTCATTAGGGTTAGTCATTAGGGTTAGTCATTGGGGTTGGTAGTTAAGGTTAGTCACTAGGGTCAGTCATTAGGGTTAGTCATTACGGTTAGTCATTAGGGTTGGTAGTTAAGGTTAGTCATTAGGGTCAGTCGTTAGGGTTAGTCATTAGGGTTGGTAGTTAAGGTTAGTCATTAGGGTCAGTCATTAGGGTTAGTCATTAGGGTTAGTCATTAGGGTTGGTAGTTCAATCAATCAATCAATCAATCTTTATTTCTATAGCATCTTATACAATCAAAATTGTTTCAAGGCGCTTTCCAGGATCCCAGGGCCTAACCCCAGACAAGCAACAGTGGCAAGGAAAAACTCCCCTTTAACAGGAAGAAACCTTGAGCAGGACCAGGCTCATGTAGGGGGACCTTCCTGCTGATGGCCGGCTGGGTAGAGAGAGAGAGAGGAGAGGAGAGGAAGAAGAGGGAGAGGAGAGGAGAGGCACAGAACACAGAAAACATACACAGAGATACAAAAGTACAATATACAACAGGTCGGCGGGCCAGATGTTGTCATGCAGCTCCGACGGCGGCGATACCTGTAAATAAATAGAGGGGGGGCAGAAAAACTACACAGGAATCTGCATAACTAGTCTGCTTAATGAGGAGGGAGGAAAGGAGAGGGAGAGGAAACCATCACCAGTGAGGAGGCCTGTCAGGTGATCCTGTTTCTGGACCCCGGCAGCCTTGGCCTATAGCAGCATAACTAGTATCTTAACCTGACGATTAGACGACCCCCTAAGTGTGATCATTAGTCTATCTATGATAGTAACTGGAACTACAGAATTAATAGCAATAAGCTTTTTCAAAGAGGTAGGTTTTAAGTCTGGTCCTGAAAGCAGCGATGGAGTCAGCCTCCCGTACCAGGACAGGGAGCTGGTTCCATAGCAGAGGGGCCTGGTAGCTAAATGCTCGGCCCCCCAGTCTACTCCCAAAGACTCTGGGAACCACAAGTAGACCAGCGTTCTGAGAGCGGAGCGGTCTATTGGGCTGATAAGGTATCACTAGCTCCTCCAGGTAGGATGGAGCTAGGCCTCTGAGGACCTTGTAGGTCAAGAGGAGGGTTTTAAAAATGATTCTGAATTTAACGGGCAGCCAATGAAGAGACGCTAGTACAGGAGTTATGTGATCTCTTTGGTCAATACCTGTCAGGACTCTGGCTGCAGCGTTCTGGATAAGCTGAAGACTTCTTAAAGAGTTGTTTGGGCACCCTAATAGTAGAGAATTACAATAGTCCAGCCTGGAAGTAACAAAAGCATGGACTAACTTTTCAGCATCATGCTGCAATAATATCTTCCTGATCTTTCTAATGTTCCTTAGGTGAAGAAAGGCACTTCTACAGACAAATTTTATGTGTGAGTTAAAGGAGAGGTTCTGATCAAAAGTTACTCCTAGATTCCTCACAGACAGACTAGTTTCAAAGGAGATACCATCTAGAGTGATAATGTGATCTAACCTATCCCTGAGAGGTTTAGGACCAAACACCATGACTTCAGTTTTTCCTGGGTTAAGGAGGAGGAAATTTGAAGACATCCAAGACTTTATGTCCTTAAGACAGGTCTGGAGCTTCACTAACTTCTCTGTCTCTTCTGGTTTCATGGATAAGTAGAGCTGTGTGTCGTCAGCATAACAATGAAAATTTATCCCATGCTGCCGAATAATGTTTCCTAAGGGAAGCATGTACAAGGTGAAGAGGATTGGTCCAAGTACAGAACCTTGAGGGACTCCGTGGCTAACCCTACTGTATGAAGAGGGAACACCATGGACAAGAGCAAACTGGTATCTATCAGATAAATATGATCTAAACCAGTCTAGTGCTGTCCCTTTAATCCCAACCACATGTTCCAGTCTCTGTAACAGGATGCTGTGATCAACTGTATCAAAAGCAGCACTGAGGTCCAGCAGAACCAGCATAGAAACCAGTCCATGATCTGAAGCTATAAGAAGATCATTGGTAACTTTAAGAAGTGCTGTTTCTGTGCTGTGGTGAGCTCTGAAGCCTGACTGAAACATCTCAAACAGACTGTTCCTCTGCAGGTGCTCCAGTAACTGAGTCACCACAACCTTCTCAAGAATTTTAGAAATAAAAGGAAGGTTGGATATCGGCCTATAATTTGCTAACACGTCAGGATCCAGTGATGGTTTTTTAAGCAATGGCTTAATCACTGCCACCTTGTAGGACCGAGGTACATAACCTGTAACTAAGGAAGAATTGATCTGGTCCAAGATAGGACTGCCTATCAATGGTAGAACATCCTTCAGCAGGTGTGTTGGGATGGGATCTAAAAGACACGTGGTGGTCTTGGATTTCTGAATCAGCGAAGACGCCTCAGAAAAATATATAGGGCTGAAGGAGTTTAAGGGCTCGTTGGAGAACCTGTATGTTCCCACGGTCGGCACATCTGGTGATGGTCCAGATGTTGGGATGGCCTGCTCAGCTTTCTCTCTAATGGCTAGTACTTTATGAGTGAAGAAGCTCATGAAGTCTTCACCAGTAAGGGAGGAAGGGATACGTGGGTCTAAAGCACTATGACTCTGAGTTAATTTGGCCACGGTGCTGAAAAGGAACCTGGGGTTGCTCTTATTTTCCTCAATTAAAGAAGAATAATAGGCTGTTCTAGCCTTGCGAAGGGCCTTTTTGTAAACTAATAGACAGTCTTTCCAGGCTACATGATAGCTGTCTATTTTACAGGAATGCCACTTCCTTTCCAGTCTTCGCACTTTCTGCTTGAGGGTCCTGATATGTGAATTATACCAGGGGGCACACCTCCTCTGATTTACTGTTTTCTTTTTCAGGGGGGCAACAGAATCAAGTGTGATTCTCAGTGAGGCTGCTGCACCTTCAGCAATAGAGTCAACCTCAGCAGGGCTAAGATTATAATGATTGATCCCTGGGGAAACACACGGTGGTCCTGGGATTAGCACAGGGATTGCTTCCTTAAACTCAGCTACAGCATTATCTGAAAGACATCTGCTATAGTAAGACTTTGTTCTGAGCATAGAAGAATCCTTAATCATAAATGTGAAAGTGATCAATGAATGATCTGACAGAACTGGGTTCTGAGGAAACACTGACACATGTTCTACCTCAACACCATAAGTCAGAACTAGATCTAGGGTATGGTTGAAGGTGTGAGTTGGTTGGTTTATCTGCTGGAGGAAACCAACTGACTCAAGTAATGAAATGAAGCCATTTCTAAAGCTGTCATTTACAATGTCTACGTGGATGTTAAAGTCTCCAATGATAATGACTTTGTCTGCTCTAAGGACCAAGTCAGATAAGAAGTCACAGAACTCAGATAGGAACTCTGAATGTGGGCCAGCAGGGGGCCGATATACAACTACAAACAGAAGTGGCTTTTCTGTCTTCCGGTTCAGATGGGTGATGCCAAGAGTCAGGCTTTCAAATGAGCTGGAACTATGTTTTGGTCTAGGGTTGATTGATAACTTGGAGTGATAGATTGCTGCCACTCCCCCTCCACGACCAGTAAGACGAGGAATATGATAATTAAGATGAGTAGGAGGAGTAGATTCGTTTAAACTAACATAGTCCTCCTCCTGAAGCCAGGTCTCAGTGAGGCAACATAAATCAATGTGATGATCCGCTATCAGGTCATGTACTAACAGGGATTTACACAAAAGAGATCTGATATTTAACAGTCCACATTTAATTGTGATGTTGGTTTCTCCAACTTGTGCTTTAGTATTAATTTTAATAAGATTATGGTGATTGACCGCTCCCCTACTCCGCGCTTGGTGAACTCTAGGCCGTGGAACAGAGACCACCTCTATGGTATTAACTATGTTATTATTGGTGGATGAGGGCTCTATGGAAGCAGCAGAGAGGTGCTTAGGACTACAACTCTGCATCCTGGTCTGGACCCTGGTTTGTCAGGTCACTTTGGGTCTAATAAAATCAGCCAAGTTGCTAGAAATGACAGAGGCACCATCCCGTGTGGGATGGACACAGTCTCTCCTAATCAGACCAGGTTTTCCCCAAAAACTCTTCCAATTATCTATAAAGGACACCTGGTTTTGGGGGCACCACCGTGACAACCAGCGACCAAGCGACGACATGCGGCTATACATTTCATCGCTGGCCAGATTGGGAAGGGGACCAGAGAATGCTACGGAGTCCGACATCTTTTTTGCATACCTACACACCGACTCTATGTTAATTTTGGTGACTTCCGACTGGCGAAGCCGGGTGTCGTTTGCGCCGACGTGAATAATAACTTTACTGTATTTACGTTTACTTTTCACCAGCAGCTTTAGATTGGCTTCAATGTGGCCCGCTCTGGCCCCCGGGATACACTTGACTATGGTCGCTGGGGTCGGCTTCACGCAGGACTGAGTCGCCAATGACCAGGGTCGGTTTCTCAGCGGGTGTGTCGCTGAGTGGGGAAAGACGATTAGCCACGGGAAGCGTTTGGTGGTGCCCCGTGGGCCTTTGGTTTGGGCTACGCTTCCTTCGAACCGCCACCAGCCGCCCTGGCTAGCCGGCTGCTCGGCTGCTGCCGGGGGACCGCTAGCTGTAGCTACGCTAGGCAGCAGCTAGCTTCTCCTGGCTACCTGACGCAACTCCCGACAACTCCAAGCTGCTGAACCGCGTCTCAAGCTCACTAAGCCTCGCCTCCAGAGCCATTAAAACACTACACTTTACACACTTGTCCCTTCACTAAAGGAGGCAGAGGAGTAGCTAAACATCTCACACGCTGAACAAGCAAAGACACCGGTGAGACAGTGAGGCCATGCTAACGCTAATGCTAGTGCTGCTAATGCTAGTGCTGCTAATGCTAGTGCTGCTAATGCTAGTGCTGCTAATGCTAGTGCTGCTAATGCTAGCGCTAGTCCCGCTAATGATCAGCGGAGGCCTGTGTTTAATAAGTGTTATTTCTCACTGTTGTTATCAGTGAGAATGAAATGTCCCAGGTATTGAAACTTAAGTGTTGTGGATTATTTATTTATTTTCTTTAATTAAAGTAAAATTAGGGTGAGACTGCAGTGAAACTAGAGTGAAACCAATACACCGTGCACAGTACAGTCAAACGAACTGCGGGAACTCACGTGACCGGAACCGGAAAATTAAGGTTAAGGTTAGTCGTTAGGGTCAGTTGTTAGGGTTAGTCATTAGGGTTGGTAGTTAAGGTTAGTCGTTAGGGTCAGTCGTTAGGGTTAGTCATTAGGGTTGGTAGTTAAGGTTGGTGGTTAGGGTTGGTCGTTAGGGTCAGTCGCTGGTGTCTGGAAGCGTTCTGGCCTGCCCTAGGGACCACTCTCACCCGTATCTGGGGTCCCACAGGGCCTCCACCCGCCTGTCTGGTGGGTCTGACCAGGGAACAGTCCAACAGCAGTTTGAGCACAAGCATCAAAATGTTCCTGACAGACGGTTGCCATGGACACCGATGTAGAAAATACTGCCAGTGGCAAAACACAAAAAGAACGCAAAGAATTTGCTCAGAACTGAGAGCATTTCCACGACGGCATGCTGAGTCTAGTTGGGCTAAATTATTGATGGGGCAGAGAAACGGAGACGCTCCAACAGGTGCTCATCTGGGAACGACGGAACATCTGAGCGGGTCGGATCATCCTCCCACGGACGCTCCGGACATCAACCAGACGGGCCGTGACTGCCTCCTCCAGCTGAGGAGGGGGATCGGACCTGCTGCTGGAACGGGCCCCGGTCGGGGGGGGCACACACATACACACACAGACACACACATTCACACACACATACACACACATACACACAGACACACACACACTCACACACACACATACACACACTCACACACACAGTCACATACACACACGGACACACACAGACACACACACACTCACACACACTCACACACACTCACACACACACACTCACACACTCACACACACTCACACACACACTCACACACACACACTCACACACACGCTCACGGGTGGGGGGTGATGGGGTGGGGGGCGCCAGGGTGGGGGGCGATGGGGTGGGGGGTGCCGGGGTGGGGGGCGATGGGGTGGGGGCGATGGGGTGGGGAGTGATGGGGTGGGGGTGATGGGGTGGGGGGCGCCGGGGTGGGGGGTGATGGCGTGGGGGGCGCTGGGGTGGGGGGTGATGGGGTGGGGGGCGATGGGGTGGGGGGCGATGGGGTGGGGGGCGATGGGGTGGGGTGACCCGGGCACGCCCAGAGGAGCCGCCAGCCCTCTCCGGGGGGGTCCTCTTTGGGGGGTCCTGGGCCCACCAGAGGTGTATCAGCACAGGTAAAGGTGGGACGAGGGACAGAGTCCACCTGAGAGGAAAGGCTGGAGGACCCCCTGCCCCCGCCGACGTTCTTCCGGCGGTATCTGCCCCCCCCCCCCGGCCCCCCAGACCCGTCCTCCCATCCCGGCTGTTGTCCCAGGCGCTAACGCTCCTGTTACGATTCAGCCGCCGTGCAGGAAGCGGCGTGGGTAACAAAGCGCGCGGCGAGGCCACGCTCCTCGCGAGCGGCGATGGGATGGAGGCGCCCGTCCAAATGTCAGAGGAGAGAATTCCCTCCAGACCGGCGACATCGATGTTCCTCCCTGGATTGTGGATTTGGACGGTGGCGGCGGGGTTTATCCGCCCATCCATCCTCTTCCTGCCTCGACCCCGGCGGGGCGTTCAGCCCGGGTCAATACGGCCTCCCTCTCCTGGCCACTCCTGAAACGTCAGCCTGATCTCATATGTGTCTCAGCTGACACGCAGCAACAGCACCAGGAGGCACGAGGGCGTCCGTGTGTTTCAGGGGTTTGAGGGTCACGTGACCGGTGGGTCACGTGACCGGGGGCCAGACGGTGGGTCACGTGACCGGGGGCCAGACGGTGGGTCACGTGACCGGGGGCCAGACGGTGGGTCACGTGACCGAGGGCCAGACGGTGGGTCATGTGACCGTTCAGCTTCAGTCCTCCTCGCCTGAACAAAGAAAGCTGGAGGAAGCTGCAATAAAGAGACTAAAGTTGTGGAGCTGCAGACAGTAACAGAGGAGGAGGGGGCGGGGCGGGGCGGGGCCTGGGGCTGGCGGTGGGCGGGGCCAGGGGCGGGGCCAGGGGCGGGGCCTGCGGGGCCTGCGCTGCAGCGCTGCTGCCCTCTAGTGACCACGTCCCGACCTGCATCGTCTTTCTCTGGAAATGTGTGTTTAAATAATCGTTGAAGGACGATTAAGAGTCTTGGTTTGATTCATAGAAAAGCAGACAGCGCTGTTTGCTCTTTACTTAACTTCAGCTACTTTCAAACACTGTCTCTTTTATTCACTTTAGCACAATGAAAATAATTTGATAACTGGTTGTGAAACATTAATTGGGTGTGAATTATATTCCAGACAGAAATAATTTAATCTTTTGAATAGGTTTGTGTTCTTCTCTTTAAAGCTGGTTTTGCTCAGAGCCTTCTGTTGAATTAAAAGGCTTCTTTGTTCGAAAAGGAAGGCTGGAAAGGAAGACTTCTTATTCACTTTCTCCAAAAAGCTTTAAACCTGGTCAGACCTCCTGCTGCTCCTCCTCTCCTTCTCCTGAGAAATTAATCTCCTCCGATCCTGTTAGCGTCTTCATGGGAACACACAGGAACCAGCAGAGGACGTGAGCTGGCAAACTGTTTCTCATCTAAAAGCTTTAATCACATTTTCCACTTCATCTTTCAGAACGCTGTCAGAACACACACTTTAGACAAGGAGATATCTGGGATTATTTGAGGATAATAAAGAGGAGATTACAGCCTGATTACTGCAGAATAAGAGTGAAAAGCCTTCTATTTCTTGACAAAAGCTGGGAAATCCAGTCATGTCTGCTATTGTTCTCCTGCTGGTTGAATCTTAACTGAAGCCTGAGCAGCTCCTGTAACAGACGTTCTCAGGCTCCAGAGGGCCCAGCAGCTTCAGGAAGGTCCACCCAGGGGTTAATGCTGACCCCGCATGTCCGTCTGGGGGGGTTTGAGGTGTGTGTGAGCGGCACCAGCAGGGACCCGTCACAGCAGCTGGACCCAGTCAGGACTGAGCCCGACGTGTCTGTCCCACCAAGCTGCTGCTGACACTGACCTCCTAGCGGACAGGAACACTACCATCATGTGGGTCCGGAGCCCGCGGCCTTCTGTCGACTCTCTGGGGTCAGAGGTCGAAGGGAGCGTCTGCTGAGACGGCCTCTGCTGCTGCGTCTCTCAGGAACACCAGGGGTCTCCTTCATCGTCTCTGTGGCCCACAGACGGGAGTGAAAGCCTGGATGAGTCGCTACCTGCTGAAACCATGCGCTCTCCTGCTGCACACTAACGACAGGAGACTCAACAACTCTTTGTGCGCCGCTCTTGTGGGCTGTTGTAGCCCTCCAACAGCCACTAGACAAGCGTCCCCTCTCTCGCTGCTGCCTAAACGACGCAGATTTTACTCCTCAGCTCTGCTCAGAACGGCCGCTATGACCTCCGAATGTTAATGAGCTACCCCGAGCTCCGCCCACAGGCGCTCTGCCCGTATTTATGAGGACCAGAGACACGTTTACAGACGACCACAGATTAATCCATAGTTGTTATTTCGGGGGCGGGGCGCCCTGGATACACAGATATGGGGAGTAAAGGCCTGAAGACGTGCGTTTAAACGTGGACAGGTTTCATCTGTCTCTGGCTCTCATGAAGGACCTCAGCGACTCATTAAACCTCACTCAGATTATTGATGAGGCTCCAAGGCCCCACCCAGAGGATGCCCCCGTAATCCACATTAGCGGGGGACCCGACACACCTTCCTGGGCTGTGGATTAACATGAGCCAGAAGTGAGCCCGACCCAAACCTGAGAGCTTCACGTTCCTCCTCTGGGGTGTGAGCTCAGGTCCTGAGGCCCAGAATGAGTCCCTGATTCTGTTTATGCAGACGGAGGATTTCTGGGGGATTTCTGAGGAATGATCAAGTCTGATGAGGGAACCACGTGCCTGCTCAGGGACGGATCCGTTAATTCTCCTGATGGAGGAGTCCAGAATATGACTGTTAAACTATTCATCAGGAAACCTGGAACGGTCCCAGACCTTGGAGAATGATATTCATGGCCACGCTCTGAGTCCACTTCAGGCCTTCCTGGACACATTTTAGTTCAAAAGCAAACTTGATGTGTTTGAGCACTTTAAAGAGCATTTTAAAACAGGCTGGGTCTGTTTTGAGCGTCTGAGCTCCGTTTGCCGTCGTGTAACCCTGCGCTCCTCCTCAAATGGATTCAGGAACCTTTCTGTTCACGGCTGTTTCCATTTCTAACCTGCAAAAGCTTTAAAACGGTCGCTGGACCTGACATTTTACATCCTTATCTTTAAAGCCTGCAGCTGATATTGTTTTGGAGCCCAGCACCTGGGTCACTCTGCTCAGGATCAGGGTGATGGAGCTGTAATCCCGGCCCCAGTTTCATGTCTACAGCCGTTTAACCTCTATGCAGATGACACCACGATCTCCCTTCAGCCTCCACACGGCCTCCCAGCAGCTACGGATTAAAACGGGCTCAAAGACAAAGTTCTGATCTTTACCAGGACTCCTGCTCAGATTCAGAAAGCATTAATATTCATGCCTTGAGAGGAAAGTTTTATCTTTTTAATAGTTGAGTTTTACAGTCTGTAAAAGGGAAATTAGAAACTGGTGGCGAAGTTGAGTTTTTATTATTTAAAAAACCAAATTGGTTTTTTATTTAATCCGTTTTAAACTGTCTCCGGGTGGAGGAGCTCCTAGGTTCCTTCACCATGATCCACCAACGAGGCCTCCTCTCTCTACACGTCATTAAAAAACATCAAGGTTTCAAACTCAGAAGTCTCTGACTTCATCAAACGTTCCAACATTAGCGCGTGAAGCTGACCCGGGTGGACGTCCATGTTCAGTCTTCCCTCCGCTAGATGGCACCTGGGGGGTCATGGAAGAACCTTCAGAACCTCCAACAGCTCAGATTTTATTTCTCCTGGAGAATCCAAAACTCTGAAATGATTGTCTGAGACCTCTTCTTTGTTTAAATTCTATTTTATTCGGCCCGTCTCCGTATGTCCTGAGTCGCTGTTCTGTCTTTAGAATGGGGGGGCTGGGTCCCCCTGGAAAAAGAGATCTAATCTCAAGGAAGTTCCCAGAAAATAAAAGATAAATAAATAAAATCAAAGAGCTTCAGGAACAAATGAGGCTTTAAGAAAAAGCAGAATCAGACAGGTTTGGACTTTTTCCTCATAACTTTGACCTTTTGGTGACAATTAAAAAATGTAAAAAAAACAAAGCCTGAAGGAACAGGAAGACCAACATTTAGCAACCAAACAAGCCTTTAACATCTCTTTACTTTCAGTTAATAACATTGAGATGCACCATTTGGCCCGCCGACAAACTGCTGATGTGTTTGTTCAAGATAAGAGAAGAGCAGCGAGCTCATCAATAAAGTCTGAGATAGCGGAGAGAGCTGCCTCTAAAAATACCAGCAGATAAGGCCCGGAGCCAGGGCCTCCTCCAGGGCCTCCTCCAGGGCCCCCACCGGAGGTGGAGGGGAGCAGCACCACCACAGCACAGGAGAACGTCCTGACTGCTCAGGGTCCCATCAGCAGGTTCTGCTGGTTGGACCCAGAGGTCCAGGGGTCCATGAGGTCACACCAGGGGTCCGTGAGGTCACATCAGGGGTCCGTGAGGTCACACCAGGGGTCCGTGAGGTCACACCAGGGGTCCGTGAGGTCACACCAGGGGTCCTTGAGGTCGCACCAGCTCAGCCTGGAAAAGGCTCCTCCACATCTCCTCCACCACAGACAGAGTTCAGGCGAGCATCCATGTACTCTCTTTACGTTCACGTCTTCAAGATCTCGCCCACATTAAACGGAGCGGATGGAAGAGTGAAGGTTCCAGAGGATTCCAGCCAGAGTTCATCGTCCAGAAGGCCCCAGTCTGTCCCCACTAAAAGCTCCCTCCAGGCGGTGGGGCAGTGAGGAGCGCCCTGGAGGAGCAGCCGAGGGTCCATCAGAGGAGCACAAACAAGAAGACCACCGCCAGCAGGAGGCTCCTGGTCTGGACTGTCCTGACAGCCGAAGAGCTGAACCAGCGGAGCTCCTCAGAGTCATCTGAAGGGAGGAGGAGGAGGAGGATGATGAGGAGGAAGAGGAGGAAGAGGAGGAGGAGGAGGAGGAGGAAGAGGAGGAGGAAGAGGAAGAGGAGGAGGATGAGGAGCAGGCCTCAAACCAGGACCAGTCAACCACTGAGGGTGTTCACCACGCCCTCGTCTCATCAGCCCGTTCTTTAAGGACCAGGCTGGATCATCTGGCCTCACTGGGACCTCACTGGGAGCTCACAGGGAGCTCACTGGGAGCTCACTGGGAGCTCACAGGGAGCTCACTGGGAGCTCACTGGGAGGTCACAGGGAGGTCACAGGGAGGTCACAGGGAGGTCACAGGGACGTGGTGGAGCCCAGACAGTCTGACTGGACTGAGCCTGCAGGTCCTGAGCTAAACTGAACTAAAGCCTCCAGATGCCAACGTGAGGCTCATCTACTCAGAGGAGCGTTGACTCTTGACCCTGGTGGTCACCTCTAGACCCCCCCCCGTGAGGAGCCCCTGGTCTTACCACAGTCCTTATGGAAGATGTTGGCGAAGCAGTGGAGGACGCCGTAGCCGCAGCGGCAGTAGGAGCAGCCCTTCTGGACCCACTGGCCATGAGAGATCAGCCCACAGCTCCTGGGGAGACGCCTCAGTCAGGGACGGAGAACCACACACACACCCCACACACACACACACCCCCACACACACACACCCCCACACCCACACACACCCCCCACCCCGGAGGTGGCTCTCACCTGATGCGCTGGTCGTACTCGCAGTTCCTCCCGGTGAAGAACGGGGGGCAGGCGCAGAAGCTGCCCAGGATGCAGGTTCCTCCGTTCTTGCAGCAGCTGCGGCTCTGCTCTGCAGCTGTGAGGGCGGGGCAGACAGATGTGACCACCAACATCTGGGCAAGCAGCCCCGGCACTGCAGCAGAGCCCGCAGAAACCCCAGACCCCTGGACCCCCTGAAGTCCCCCCAGACCCCCCTGAAGCTCCCTCCGACCCCTGGACCCCCCTACAGTCCCCCCAGATCCACCTGGAGCTCCCTCCGACCCCTGGACCCCCCTGCAGTCCCCCAGACCCACCTGGAGCTCCCTCCGACCCCTGGACCCCCTGAAGTCCCCCCAGACCCACCTGGAGCTCCCTCCGACCCCTGGACCCCCTGAAGTCCCCCCAGACCCACCTGGAGCTCCCTCCGACCCCTGGACCCCCCTGCAGTCCCCCCAGACCCACCTGGAGCTTCCTCTGACCCCTGGACCCCCCTGCAGTCCCCCCAGACCCACCTGGAGCTCCCTCCGACCCCTGGACCCCCCTGCAGTCCCCCCAGATCCACCTGGAGCTCCCTCCGACCCCTGGACCCCCCTGCAGTCCCCCCAGATCCACCTGGAGCTCCCTCTGACCCCTTGACCCCCCTGCAGTCCCCCCAGACCCACCTGGAGCTCCCTCCGACCCCTGGACCCCCCTGCAGTCCCCCCAGACCCACCTGGAGCTCCCTCTGACCCCTGGACCCCCCTGCAGTCCCCCCAGATCCACCTGGAGCTCCCTCCGACCCCTGGACCCCCCTGCAGTCCCCCCAGATCCACCTGGAGCTCCCTCTGACCCCTGGACCCCCTGCAGTCCCCCCAGACCCACCTGGAGCTCCCTCCGACCCCTGGACCCCCCTGCAGTCCCCCCAGATCCACCTGGAGCTCCCTCCGACCCCTGGACCCCCTGCAGTCCCCCCAGATCCACCTGGAGCTCCCTCTGACCCCTTGACCCCCCTGCAGTCCCCCCAGACCCACCTGGAGCTCCCTCCGACCCCTGGACCCCCTGCAGTCCCCCCAGACCCACCTGGAGCTCCCTCTGACCCCTGGACCCCCTGCAGTCCCCCCAGATCCACCTGGAGCTCCCTCCGACCCCTGGACCCCCCTGCAGTCCCCCCAGATCCACCTGGAGCTCCCTCTGACCCCTGGACCCCCCTGCAGTCCCCCCAGACCCACCTGGAGCTCCCTCCTACCCCTGGACCCCCCTGAAGTCCCCCCAGACCCACCCGGAGCTCCCTCCTGAAGTCCCCCCAGAACTTGCTGGAGCCCCCTCCCCTCCCCCCGTCTGTTTGAGCGTGCGACGCTAACCAGGCTCTCCATCTGGCCCTGCACTCCTGCTTCTGGTTCCCATCAACAGACAAACACGAAGAGTCTGAACAAACAGGGACCATCCAGATGTGGGGGAGGACCTGCTGCAGCCGGGTCTGACCAGGACACGGGGTGGGCCTCAGCCCTGCTGGTGTGTGTGTGTGTGTGTGTGTGTGTGTGTGTGTGTGTGTGTGTGTGCACGTACTGCCGGTGAGGCCGATGAAGGGCAGCACGGCGGCGGCGTCGCGGTGTTTACGGTCTCCGCTGTTTGAGGAGCCCACTTGGGTGAACTGGTCCAGGAAGTCCTGGGGCTGCTGGGCCTTCAGGACTGGGAGGGGGGAAGGGGGTGAGGGGGGAGGGGGAGGGGGGGCCGTGGCCCCGCTGCACCTCCGTCCACCACAGTCTGGAGAAACAGGAACACACAGATCATGAACACCGCTGAGGGCCAGACCTCCACCTGAATACACACCTGTATTGAGCTCTTTAAGATGATTGGTTTGTTTGTTTATTTGTTTATTTGTTTATTTGTTTGTTTATTTATCTGAGCGGCTGACAGTCGTAGAAGATCTTCAGTCTGTGCAGAGGCAAATTAACTGTGAACATTATTAAATAGAGCTTTAATTGTGTGTTAGTAGTGTCTTTCTGATAGTGTGTGTGTGGTGGGTGTGTGTGTGGTGAGTGTGTGTGTGGTGGGTGTGTGTGTGGTGAGTGTGTGTGTGGTGGGGTGTGTTTTAATGGTGAGTGTGTGTTGGATGGTGTTTAACTTAATTGTGTCTTTGATAGTGTGTTCTTTTAATTGTGTGCGTTAGTCGTTTTTTGATAGTGTGTGTGCGCGTGCGCGCGCGCGCGTGTGTGCGCGTGTGTGTGTGTGTGTGTGTGTACCTGGAGCTGGTACAGCGGCTCCCCACAGGATCCAGCCCAGCGGCAGCAGCAGGCTCCTGCAGAGTTCGGAACAAGCGGAGGTTACTCTCTCTCCGGGCCCCTGGGGGGGTCTCCCCTGGGGGGTCTGAGGTTCTGATGGACTCACCTGAGCAGATGCATGACGAGAGCCGACGACCCGCGGGATCGCCCCGGGCCCGGGTTAAAGGTGTGAAGGTCCTGGAGGTCCCGGTGCAGGTCCCGGAGGTCTCGGTGCAGGTCCAGGAGGTCCCGGTGCAGGTCCAGGAGGTCCCGGTGCAGGTCCCGGAGGTCTCGGTGCAGGTCCAGGAGGTCCCGGTGCAGGTCCAGGAGGTCCCGGTGCAGGTCCCGGAGGTCTCGGTGCAGGTCCAGGAGGTCCCGGTGCAGGTCCAGGAGGTCCCGGTGCAGGTCCCGGAGGTCTCGGTGCAGGTCCCGGAGGTCTCGGTGAAGGTCCTGGAGGTCTCGGTGCAGGTCCCGGAGGTCTCGGTGCAGGTCCCGGAGGTCTCGGTGCAGGTCCCGGAGGTCTCGGTGAAGGTCCTGGAGGTCTCGGTGAAGGTCCCGGAGGTCTCGGTGCAGGTCCCGGAGGTCTCGGTGAAGGTCCTGGAGGTCTCGGTGCAGGTCCTGGAGGTCTCGGTGAAGGTCCTGGAGGTCTCGGTGCAGGTCCCGGAGGTCTCGGTGAAGGTCCCGGAGGTCTCGGTGCAGGTCCCGGAGGTCTCGGTGCAGGTCCTGGAGGTCTCGGTGCAGGTCCTGGAGGTCTCGGTGCAGGTCCTGGAGGTCTCGGTGCAGGTCCAAGGCGCCTGGACGCCGCGGCTCGTGTCCGGAGGTGGTGCTGAGGCCAGGAGAACCTCCTCACCAGTGACTCGGTTCTGGAGGGGGAGCGGCTCTCTCTCCAGGTGAGGGGGCGGGGCTCCGGGCCGCCCCGCCCACCGCCCCTCGACGGGCGGAATCAACAAGCCGAGAGATGGTGATACTGGAGGAGCAGCGGCCACATCAAGGGGCTGGGCTTTGATGTTTAAAGCGACCGGACTTCCGGTCGTGTCTTCTTATAGTCGGAGGAGATGAAGATCTGATATGATGTCTGACCTGAACCGTGAGTGAGGGGAGACCCCCCCCGGGGAGACCCCCCCCGGGGTGACCCCCCCCCGGGGTGACCCCCCAACCCCCCAACACTGAGGAGAAACAGGCTGGGGGGGTGGACTTCCTCTATTAACATGTGAAGGGGGGCTCATGCATGTGTATGAGCTGAGACTGTATGTGCTGGGGGAGGGTGTGTGTGTGTGTCTGTTAGTGTGTCTGAGTGTGTGTGTGTGTGTGTGTGTGTGTGAGAGAGAGAGAGAGAGAGAGGGGCTGAAGACGTGTAATGTGAAGGAGAGGGAGGGAAGGTCCTTGAATCCAACCTAAAGACTCCTCCAAGGTGGAGGAAGGATGTTGCTTCTTCACATTAGACACACACACACTCACACATGCACACACTCACACACACACACTCACACACACTCACACACGCACACACTCACACACACACACTCACACACGCACACACTCACACACACACACTCACACACACTCACACACACACACGTATACTCACACTCACGCACACACACTCACACACACTCACACACGCACACACTCACTCACACACGCACACACATATACTCACACTCACGCACACACACTCACACACACTCACACACGCACACACTCACACACACACACACGCACACACATATACTCACACTCACGCACACACACTCACACACATACACTCACACACACTCACACACGCACACACTCACACACACACACTCACACACACTCACACACGCACACACTCACACACGCACACACACACTCACACACACACTCACAGGCACACACTCACACACACACTCACACACTCACACACGCACACACTCACACACACTCACACACACTCACACACGCACACACGTATACTCACACTCACGCACACACACTCACACACACTCACACACGCACACACTCACTCACACACACACACGCACACACATATACTCACACTCACGCACACACACTCACACACACACTCACATACACTCTCACACACACACTCACACACACACTCACACACATGCACACACACACGTATACTCACACACACGTATACTCACACACACACTCACACACACTGGGACTCTTTAAACACGTCTAATCAGAGCATTATTCACCAAGGCCGTGTCTGGAATTCCAATCATTTCTTCTGCTGATTTGTCACGACGGTACTTTTAAAGCCTGTATCTGCCCCCCGACACACACACACACACACACACACACACACACACACACACCCCCAGCTGTGGTTAACAATTGCTGGTGGAAGTGGCTGTTATGTGAGGGCTCCTCACAATACAGTCTGATCCCTGCTAATACACAGCAGGAGGTCTGAGGCAGCAGGTAGGGGCTCTGGTCACATGACCCCCCCCCCCCTGCACCGCTCAGGACGGCCTTGCAGGACGACCCCAGGCTGTGGTCCTGGCCTCCAGACCTGCTGGAGCAGCCGCTCAAGAGCTCCTCACATGTTGTGTTTAATCCTGTTTCATGTGAACATCAGGATCCGTGTGGTCCTCTCAGAGGTGCAAACTACACTAAACTAAACTACACTAAACCATACTACACTACACTACACTACACTACACTAAACTAAAGTAAACTACACTAAACTAAACTAAACTACACTAAACTACACTAAACTAAACTACACTAAACTAAACTACACTACACTACAGTAAACTAAACTACAGTACACTAAAGTAAACTAAAGTAAACTACACTACAGTACACTAAAGTAAACTAAACTAAACTACAGTACACTAA
Source organism: Lagocephalus sceleratus (assembly GCA_911728415.1). Taxonomy (NCBI): domain Eukaryota; kingdom Metazoa; phylum Chordata; class Actinopteri; order Tetraodontiformes; family Tetraodontidae; genus Lagocephalus; species Lagocephalus sceleratus. Next base: position 671,671 of record CAJVRN010000027.1, read on the forward strand.
AGTAAAGTAAACTACACTACACTAAACTAAACTAAACTACACTAAACTACACTAAACTACACTAAACTAAACTACACTACACTAAACTACACTAAACTAAACTAAACTAAACTAAACTACACTACACTACACTACACTACACTACACTAAACTAAACTAAACTACACTACACTACACTACACTAAACTAAACTACACTACACTACACTAAACTACATTAAACTACACTAAACTACACTACACTAAACTAAACTACACTAAACTAAACTACACTACACTAAAGTACACTACACTAAACTACACTACACTGAACTACATTAAACTACACTACACTAAACTAAACTACACTAAACTAAAGTAAACTACACTAAATTACACTACTCTAAACTACACTACACTAAAGTAAACTACACTACAGTACACTAAAGTAAACTAAAGTAAACTAAACTACACTACACTACACTAAAGTAAACTAAAGTAAACTACACTACAGTACACTAAAGTAAACTACACTACAGTAGACTAAAGTAAACTAAACTACACTACACTAAAGTAAACTAAAGTAAACTAAACTACACTACACTAAAGTAAACTAAACTACACTACACTAAAGTAAACTAAAGCAAAGTAAACTAAACTACAGTACACTAAAGTAAACTAAACTAAACTACACTACACTAAAGTAAACTACACTACACTACAGTAAACTAAACTACAGTACACTAAAGTAAACTAAAGTAAACTACACTACAGTACACTAAAGTAAACTAAACTAAACTACAGTACACTAAAGTAAAGTAAACTAAACTACACTAGACTACAGTACACTAA